>JBBPBX010016424.1:3827-48175 GCA_038048925.1 Garcialebias charrua
AGAGAGAGAGAGAGAGAGAGAGAGAGAGAGAGAGAGAGAGAATTGTTGTTTGTCTCCATGTGTTCCTGTGATGGACTGGAGACCTGTTCAGGGTGTTCCCCCGCCTCTCGAACAGTGATGGCTGAACATGGACACCAGTGACGCCCCACGACCCGAAAAGGAAGAAGCGGGTTAAGATGATAGATGGATGGTTTACTCCAAATAGTAATGGTAAAAAAAATGTAATCGGAGCTTCCGGTGACGTCATGTAAGAGACGACAGCCTAAAGCATTGCTCCATCTGTAAAATCCAAATAACCTAACAAAAAATCATCAACAAGTGGCATACTAACGAGTCTCAGCATGGCAACAACTTCAAGAGGCAAAATCTCCAAAAAACAATAAAGTACAATGGACAAAAATGAGTTTCAAGCACCTAACCCTGGCTCAGACTATGAGTAGCATCTCCGATGCTAATGTTGCTAATACGAGTAACACCAAGAGCAGGATTTTGAGTGAACTGGAGAAATTAAGACAAGAGAACAGAGAGGGGCACTCGCAGACCAAACTGTCTCTAACAAAAATGGAGGTTACGCTGCAAGAACTGAAAAGTAGTGTGGACTCCCTGGAAAAGAGGACCGCGGAAGCAGAAGGCCGCATTAGCAACACGGAAGATATGGCGCAGAGACACGAGAGGGCGCTCAGATACCTGCTACACAGGGAGATGGATTTAACGGCTAAGTATGAAGACCTACAGAATAGATCTCGAAGAAACAATTTGAGAATCTACCAAGTGCCAGATGACAGTGAAGGCAAAGATGTGATTGCTTTTGTTAAAGAGCTGATTAAAACAACCCTGCAGCTAGCACCTGAAGTGAACATGCGGATAGAACAGGCTCACAGAGCCCCCGCAGCTAAGCTGAAAAACCCCACAGCTGGCACGCGGTCTCTGATTGTAAAGTTTGTGGACTTTTCAGTGAAAGAAATGATTATTCGACAAGCTTGGAGCCAGAGAAAAGTTATCTACAAGGACAACCCTATCTACTTCGACCACGACTACTCCCCAGAGCTACAGAAAAGACGTGGGCAGGTACGACAGGTCATAAAACAGCTGAAGCAGAAAAACATCAAAGCTAAATGTTTTTATCCAGCGCAATTAAGAATGCTCACTGAGGATGGAGAAAAGACGTCACGTACCCGACCTTGACGGAGGCCGCCCCAGCGCTACAGGAGCTTGGAGTCCAGGTACGAGTGGATGAGAGGGAGAGGATGGAGCGCGTGCTGGCCGAGCGCAGGTGGAGCACCGCGGGAGGGAGGCGCGCGAGGGACACGGCGAGACTGTCCAGCACAGACGTGAAGGCTTTCTTGGATGGAGATAAATAATCGCTGAACGTGCCTATCATCGAGACTACAGTTCATTACGGATTTTGTTAGGATTATGACTTGTTTTTCAACACTCCAGACGGACTTTGTGAGCTACAGAGCTACATAGGAGCCGCAGCACCTGGTTCTACGAACGAGACGCACGCAGCCTGACACGGAGTGTGACAACCCCACGGAGGAACCGTCACCATCCTCTCTGCCCATTACATCCTGGGACTGGTACTTTTCATTACTCTATGAAAACCCAGTGGGGTATGTGGAAGTTTCTTTTTATTGTGTTCTATAATGTTAAATGTTGTGTTCATTTAGTGTTGAGATTGGTGTTGGGCAATTGTACATTGAAGTATAAAGTTATAAACCATCTGCATCTTAAACTTATGTCAGATACAGTCACAGGAAATGTAACCATAACTGCAATGTTTTTGAAATTATGAGTAATTTAATATGCATTACTTATAATGTTAAGGGCATAAGCACTCCAATTAAAAGAAAGAAAATATTTAATCAGTTGAAGAAACTGCATTGTTCTATTGCAATGATTCAGGAGACACATTTATCGGAAAATGAGCATTTAAAACTGAAGAGAGAATGGGTGGACCAAGTATATGCATCCTCATATGGGAGGAAGCGAGGAGTGGCTATCCTTATAAATAAAAATGTATATTTCAACCATAAGGAAACATGCACTGATAAGGAGGGTAGGTATGTGATGGTGATAGGTGAAATTGATGGTGCTAAAATTACTTTGCTTAGTCTTTATGCTCCAAATGAGGACTGTCCTAAGTTCTTTAAATTAATAGCATTAAAATTAGCAGATAAAGCAGAAGGAACTATTTTGGTGGCGGGGGACTTCAATTGCGTACTTGGACCATATTTGGACCGACTCCAAATGGGAGAGGGATCCACAACAAGAAAATTCACAACGCTTAATGCTATGATTCAGGAACTGGGCTTAACAGATATTTAGCGTCATTTACACCCTAGAGAAAAGGATTTTACTTTTATGTCACAAGTTCATGGTAGTTATTCTAGACTGGATATGTTTTTGATAACAGTGGGGGACACTTATAGAGTAAATGAATGTAATAGAACCAATTACTATATCAGATCATGCTCCAGTCGTGCTCAAACTAAAGACAGGACCAGCTAATCAGTTTAAATACTGGAGACTTACCGGTAATGTATCTTTATCCGCAGCTAAGCTGAAAAACCCCACAGCTGGCACGCGGTCTCTGATTGTAAAGTTTGTGGACTTTTCAGTGAAAGAAATGATTATTCGACAAGCCTGGAGCCAGAGAAAAGTAATCAGCTTGGATGTGAGTTTCAGGACCTCCTGGACTCTTTCAACCTGTCACAGTCGGTCTCGGGGGCCACACACAGTCAGGGTCATACACTCGATTTAATTATCTCCCACGGTCTCCAAATACCTGCTGTGGAGATCCTGGACACCTGTATCTCAGACCATTTTCCCATATTATTCGAATTTTTCACCTCTCCTGCACCGAAAGCTATTCTCCCAGCACGTTTCTGTCGCTCGATCACCCCATTAACTCCAAGTCATTTCTCCGATGCCTTTAAGAGCACTGAATTTTGCTCTGCTGTCAGCCTGGACCCATCTCTACATCCTGAGGACTTCATCAGCTCCTTCCATCACACCTGCACAACGATCTTGGACTCCATCGCTCCTCTCAAACAGGCATCTTCAAAGAACAAACCTTCACCATGGCTCAACGAAACGACGCGAGCTCTTCGACAACGTTGCAGAAAAGCAGAACGAAAATGGAAGCGCGATCGGCTTCATGTATCTCAAGGAATACTGAGAGACTGTCTCTGTGAGTATCATAATGCTGTGAAACAGGCCAAATCACAGTACCTCTCCAATTTAATCTCCACCAGCTCCAACCGGCCGCGGACGCTTTTCAGCACACTCCAGTCTGTTATCAACCCATCTGTCAATGTTCTGAAAACTGCCACACAGTCTACCTGCGATGACTTTCAGAGCTATTTTGTCAACAAAATAGACTCTATCAGGCAGAACATTGTCAGTTCATCCAACACCATCCAGTCTTGTGCGTCTGCAATAACCACAGCTGTTTTTGACCAATTTGACCTGGTTTCACTCCCTCACCTCACCAAGGTGGTTCAGCAGATGAAACCAACTAACTGTTCTCTGGACATCATTCCCTCTAAAATGTTCAAACAGTCCTTTGATGTAATTGGTCCTTGTGTTTTGTCATTTATTAACAGCTGTCTATCTTCAGGTTTTGTGCCATCTGCTTTCAAACATGCTGTGGTCAGGCCTCTTCTCAAAAAACCAGGCCTAGATCCTACAGCTCTCTCTAATTTCAGACCAGTTTCACATCTGTCATTTCTATCAAAGGTCCTAGAAAAGATTGTTTTTATTCAACTTCAATCTTTTCTAGAACTCAACAACCTGTTTGAAAAATTTCAGTCAGGTTTTCGAGCTCGTCACAGTACTGAATCTGCACTGCTCAAAGTACAGAATGACATTCTTCTGTCCCTGGATGCAAAAAACCCTGCACTGCTGGTGATGTTAGACCTCTCAGCAGCTTTTGACACCGTCGACCATCAGGTACTAATCAACCGCTTGTCTCAGCAGGTTGGCCTCCAGGGAGCTGTGCTTGAGTGGTTCAAATCTTACCTGTCTGGGAGAACTTTCTCTGTCATGATAGGCGATCTGTCCTCCTCTTCATCAACCCCTCTGACCTCTGGCGTACCACAGGGATCTATTCTAGGGCCAGTCCTCTTCTCTCTTTACATGCTGCCATTAGGATCAATCATTGCACGTCATAACCTGTCTTTTCACATGTATGCAGACGATTTACAAATCTATCTGCCAGTCACTCCCAACCCCTCACCCAGTTCAAACACTCTTGTCAACTGCTTAAATGACATTAAGCACTGGCTCTCTCAAAACTTCCTCCACCTAAACACAGATAAAACTGAATGCATTTTATTTAGTGCACCTGGTGACACCAGCAACATCCTTCCCAGTCCCAGTGTTGGTTTCCCCCTCCCCCACTTCAACCCGGTGGTCAGAAATCTTGGAGTGCAGCTTGACTCCAACTTAAAGTTTGATAAACAGATCAGTTCTGTTGTCAAGACCAGCTTCTTTCAGCTCCGACTGCTCTCCAAAGTCAAGTCATTTCTCAGCCGTGGTGATCTGGAGAAGGCCATCCATGCCTTTGTGACCTCCAGACTTGACTATTGTAATGCTTTGTATGTTGGTATTAATCAATCCTCCATCTCCCGTTTACAGCTTGTACAGAACTCTGCCGCGCGCCTTTTGACCAACACACGAAAATATGAACACATCACTCCTGTCCTGTCCTCTCTACACTGGCTCCCGGTTCAGTTCAGGATACAGTTCAAGCTGCTCCTGTTTGTTTTCAAAGCTCTGAATGGACTTGCTCCTCTGTACATCTCAGAACTTTTGAAAGCCCATCAGCCCGGCAGAGATTTACGCTCTGCCAGTCAACACCTGCTGGAGGTGCCTCGCTCAAGGTACAAACAATGGGGAGACCGGTCATTTTCTGTTGCCGGCCCAAAAGCCTGGAACAGCCTCCCCCTTGAGCTGCGTGCCACCTCTGATCTGACTCTGTTCAAAACCAGACTGAAGACCCACTTGTTCAAAAAAGCTTTCAGTGTGTAAAAAAGCTTTCAGTGTGTAACTTTTATTACTTTTGGTAGTTTAGTATGTAGCATTTTTTATTTCCATTGCCTTTTTATTTCCACTTGCTCAAATAAGCTTCCAGTGTGTAACTTTTATTACTTCTGGTATTTTAATATGTAACATTTTTTTAATTTCCATTGCCTTTTTATTTCCACTTGTTCAAAAAAGCTTTCAGCGTGTAACTTTTATTACTTGTGTTATTTTAGTATGTAGCATTTTTTATTTCCATTGCTTCTTTTATTGCTGTTGTTTCTTATTCTATTTTCATTGATTTATTGTTCCAGTTTATTCATCTTTTTATCCTGTTAAGCACCTTGGTCAATGCAAGGCATTGTAGGAAGGTGCTATACAAATAAAGTTTATTATTATTAATATTATTTATTAAATGATGAGAAAATCAGACAAGACCTTCAAAAAGCTCTGAAGGAATACTTTGAGTTAAATGATAATGATACAGTTTCTCCCTCAATAATGTGGGAAAGGAGTAAAGCTGTAATGAGGGGCAATATTATTTCACTCTCTTCTCAGTTAAAGAAACAAGCTATCCAGGCAGAAGGAGTTGGAGAAGAAAATAAAAAACAGAAACACTACTTCAACAATCTCGGGACCAGAAAACATTAGAAACGCTAAAACAGAGTAGACAGGAATTAGACAATTTACTAACTTATAAAGCCTTGGAAGGGGCATTACGATTTACGAATAGGAAATACTATGAATATGGTAATAAAGCAAGTCGCTTACTAGCTTTTCAGTTACGTAAAGCCCAATCCAACAGAGTTGTAGGCAAAATTAAATGTCCCTTGACAAACCGGATTCTTACAAAACCACAAGAAATTACTAAAACATTTGCTGATTATTACAAAAAACTATATGATGAGGAAAAAACACCTTGCAAATTTGAAAATATAGAAACATTTTTAAAATCAATTGAAATGTCCAAACTAACACAGGATGAGGCTGAGATCATGGTACACCCGATAACACAAGAAGAAATTAAAAAGAGCATTCTTAAACTTAAAAATGGCAAAACGCCAGGGGTTGATGGTTTATCTGGAGAATACTATAAGGCCTTTCTGAATGAATTAACACCTATTTTATGTAAAGTCTACAATTACGCTCTGGCGGAGGGAGACCCCCCGGGTTCATGGTCAGAGGCAGTGATTAGTGTCATACACAAAGAGAATAAGGATCCGACTCTTTGTACATCATATCGTCCAATCAGTCTTCTGTGTGTAGATATGAAAATCCTAACCTCAATTCTTGCAAACAGAATTCAGAAGTATATAAAAAAGCTCGTTAAACCTGATCAAACTGGCTTTATTACCAATAGACAAGGATGTGATAATGTTAGAAGAGCCCTAAATTTACAAATAATCGCAATGAAGAAGGACACCCCATCAATGTTTCTTGGCCTAGATGCAGAAAAGGCTTTTGACAGAGTGGACTGGTTATTTTTAGCGCAGTCACTTAGATATAGGGGTTTTAGTGATGTATTTGTTGATTGGATGAAAATGTTCTATAAGAGCCCAAAATCCAGAGTTAGAGTAAATGGACAGTCTGGGGCTGAACACCTCAATGTGTAACTGGCTGCTAGACTTCCTGACCGGGAGACCACAGACAGTACGGGTCGGGAGTAACACATCTAGCACCATCACATTGAACACAGGGGCCCCACAAGGATGTGTGCTGAGCCCCCTTCTATTCACCCTGCTAACACACGACTGCACACCATCATACAGCTCCAACCACTTCATCAAGTTTGCGGACGACACAACAGTGGTAGGTCTCATCAGCAACAACGATGAGACGGACTACAGGAACGAGGTGAGCCGCCTGGCCTTGTGGTGCGGACACAACAATCTCACTCTCAACGTGGAGAAGACAAAGGAGATTGTTGTGGACTTCAGGAAGAGGGATGCCCAACATGCCCCTCTGACCATCAACAGCACCGCAGTGGAGAGAGTAGACAGCACCAAGTTCCTGGGAGTGCACGTCTCAGAGGACCTGTCCTGGAGCAGGAACACTGCATCACTGGCCATTAGGGATGGGAATTGAGAGTTCATTTCTCTGGAATTGTAGGCTGCTTGTCTTAACGATTCAGTTTATCGGTTCTCTGACTCGTTCTACTGACTCGACGTGGTGACGCATTTACGTGATGACATCACAGACATGCGCCGTATCAACATGGCGTCAAGGAAAAAGCGAAGACGAAACCAGGTGTACTTGCAACACATGCAAAGCGTTGATTACAATAAAGGGCGGAAATACTTCTAACATGCAGAGAGAAGCATTTGAGCACTCAGAATGAGGTGAGTTTGTACAAATGTACCGTCTTTAACACGTTGCTTCGTGACGCTGCTTCGTGGTGGTGGAAGCGGAGCTAACAAGCTAGCGTCCTCCTCTGTTTAAATGTTGCAGCACGTAACGTTAAACTCCTCCAGTTCCTGTCACTTGTTACTTTTTTGCTTTACTGCTTCCACTGTGTTGTATAAATAATCTCCATCTCATGTAATAACATTTAGCTGACGAGGATTGCCGGAGTCTGGCTGGCTCAGAGGCTATTGCTAGCACACTTAGCTTTCAGGATGACGATATTAACACACAACAGACCTAAAAATGCCACCGTAGAAATGGGAGCAAAAACAAAAGTGTTGTTTTATATTTTTGTTCAGTGTGTTTCATTGTAGCCTCTTTCTGTTGTGAGAGCTTTTTTGCTGCTCAGTGTTTATAATGGTGAATTTCTTCTGAAGCTGGCAGAGCTGGGAGGCAAAGAGGGAGGCAGAAGAGGATGAAGATGATAACTATGAAAGTTTTGGTTTTTGTAATGAAAGATGATAGATTGCATGGATTATTACACTATTTATTTTAAAATTGAAACTTGTGCTGCTGGCAGAGCTGGGAGAGACGCAGAGGGAGAGACACAGAGGGAGGCAGAAGAGGATGAAGATGATAACTATGTAAGTTTTGTTTTTTGTAATGAAAGATGATAGATTGCATGGATTATTACACTATTTTAAAATTGAAACTTGTGAATTACAAGTTGTGGTTATGTCAATAATTTCAGATGCCTCCTGTAAAGCAGCAAAAAGACACAGCCCTAGAAGAACTTTTTGAGAAAGAGACAGAAGTCCAACTGTATAGAAGCCTATCACCCATTCCAACCAAGGACAGCCCCTTAATAATGTTAATTGGGAATTATTTTTTCATAAAAGTTCTATTTTTGTTCTGGTGAAAGAGCATTAAATACTTCATGCACACAAATGGTGTACTATATTTTTTTGCCTAACCCAATGAGAATTGATAACAGAATTGATAAGGAATTGAATCGATAAATGATATTGATAAAGGAATTGATATTGATAATTTCTTAACAATTCCCATCCCTACTGGCCAAGAAGGCTCACCAGTGTCTCTACTTTCTCCGCAAGCTGAAAAGGGCTGGAGCTTCAACCCCCATCATGTGCACCTTCTACAGAGGTGCCATAGAAAGTGTCCTGACCAGCTGCATCACTGTGTGGTTTGGTGCATGTACTGCATCATGCCGCAAGAGCCTCCAGCGCATCGTGAGAGCAGCTGAGAAGATCGTCGGCACCTCCTTCCCCTCACTGCAGGACTTACACAGCAACCGCCTCACTCGGAAAGCCCTCTGCATGGCAGGTGATCCCACACACCCACTACACAGCTGCTTCAGACTGCTGCCATCAGGGAGGAGACTGAGGAGTCTCCAGGCTCGAACCAGCAGACTGAGAGACAGCTCTGTTCATCAGGCAGTCAGGATGCTAAACACTCTGCCTGCTCTGCCTCCCCTCCATTTGAACTGCTTAACACAAAAAACTTTCTCACACATTACCACACAACACAAAGATTTTAAAGACCGTGTAAAGTAAATTTCAATGTGTGGTTTTAGTTTGTCACACGGCATAAATATGTGTTATTAATCACCCATATAAATCTGACTGATTAAAAACATTGTTTACCTTATAAAATTAAGTCTCAAAAATAATGAAAAAACATAATTTTCCCTTGGTCTGAAACGGTGGGGGCGTGTCAGCGCGTGGGCGTGGTTTCAGCGCAGTACTGCGGCCTGCAGCTGAGCTGTGTGTGGAGAGGCAGACAGGTACAGCAGAGCCAGTAAACCTGCTCTGTTTTTATCTGAGTTCTGGCTGTAACAGCAGCTACTTTTTCCAAGAGTTACGCTGTTTTTGTAAATAGTTTTCTTGTGTGTTTTTAATCTGGAATGAATAAAAAAAAAAAAAAAAGTTGTACCATGCGGGAATTGAACCCATAAGGTTTGGGACGGAAGGCGAACGCTTTTTCCATTGACCTATCCAGGCATTACAGATACTCGGTATAAAACCACGCGGTATAAAAACACGTTATGATTTGTACGGGTGCCCTGACCATTGCGACATCCAGGGAAGATGCACGAACGAGGCATAATTGATTAGCTAGCTAACAATGAACAAAATATCTATGCTATTGCTATCTGATGCTATCTGCGATTCGCGAGTGAACGGCTCCACCGAGGCGAATTTATACGGCTGGAGCTGCAGGGGGTGGGGCTATACTTAAGAAGACCGCGTGACGAAACTCGGTCACATTTAAAACACGCCTAAAAAATCCTGAAACAGAAATATCTTTATACACAGTTTGCTCTATAATTCCAAAATTAATTGAGCTACAATTTTGAGACTTTTTCCCATTTACAAGATTACAATTATGACATTTATAATGTTTATTGAAGAAAATATTGAAATTCACTTTACACAGTCTTTAACATTGGACTCTGTGTCATCAAACGAGTTATTCACTAAACTCTCGGTCATGTGCTCATTCAGTTTGCACTACTTCTCATATTTGCACTAATGTTTGTATTACATTACTGCCTATAGTCATACTACTGTTTACATTCACTGTTTACATTTATTAATACTGTTTACATTTATTACTACTGTTTACATTTATTACTACTGTTTACATTTACACTACTTTTATATCTACACTACTGCTGATACATATACAGTATTCTCTGACTAGCCTTATTTAAGGATGCCCAATGTGCCTTATGTGCCTTACTGCATATGCCACTTTGCCTCTATACCAACATCAACTACCTCATACATATACTGTGTACATTAACTCATATGCTGCTTTGCCACTCTTTGCAAATGTCAATGCTAGAACCTTCAGTTTATTTTATAGATATACTTTTTATACTTTTTATACTACTATGCAAAAACTCAGGACAGTATTACACTTTTATTATTTCATTTTATGCTTATGTTCATTAAATGTTTAGTGTTTTAGTGTTGGTGTAAATTTTCATACTTTTATACTACTATGCAAAAACTCAGGACAGTGTTACACTTTTACTATTTTATGCTTATGTTTATTAAATGTTTCAGTGTTTTAGTGTTTAAATGGTTACTGTTGCACCGAGGGACTGAGAGAAACGCAATTTCAATCCTGTGTGTGTCCTGTACATATTGCAGTTCTGACAATAAAGTTGACTTTCACTTTGACTTTGAAAATGGTCACTGCTCAGACTTCTTTCCTTTGGGACGTGGTACACGCCAGGGAGATGCCCTGTCACCTTGTCTATTCGCTCTTAGTATTGAGCCATTGGCTGAGTTAATAAGAGCAAATCCTCTCATACGAGGTATAACAGATGATGCAAATATACAACATAAAATAGCACTCTTTGCTGATGATATTCTAGTCTTTTTGGAGGAGCCGACCACCTCCATACCTGCCCTCCTAAGATGCCTTGATGAATATAGCCATGTCTCTGGATATAAAGTTAATACCAATAAATCAGAAGCAATGATGATTGTTGGCGATTGGCCCTCCGAATTAGATAAATTGGTCTCCTTTAAAAAATCCTCCCATGGATTTAGATACTAAGGCATTAACATCACTCTAAAAACCTCACAACTTTTTGATGCCAATTATGGAAAACTACTCAAGGAAATCGAGAAGGATTTGGAAAGATGGGATGTACTACCTCTATCCCTCTTGGGTAGAATAGAATCAATAAGAATGAATGCACTGCTAAGATTATTATTTTTATTTCAATCCCTTCCAATATCAGTGCCACAATCTACATTCAAAACTCTAGAGAAGCTTGTATCAAAATTTATTTGGCAAAACCGAAGACCAAGAGTGCGTTTAAAGGTATTAATGACCAGTAAAGAACAGGGTGGTCTACGACTACCTAATTTAAAATTGTATTACTGGGCAACACACTTGCGCATTATTTTGGCCTGGATTACTAATAATACAGAAACACAGTGGGTCTCCATTGAACAGAACTCAGTTCCTGGGCTGTCATTGAGAACCCTACCATTCATGAGTCAAAACTCTTTAAAAAAGCTAAAAATTAACAACCCTTGGATTCAACAAACACTGAAGATATGGACCCTAATTGAAAAACAAATTAAAGGTAATACAGGGCTATCACATGCTATGCCGATTGTGGGTAACATTGAATTCATACCATCTATTTCAGATACTGTCTTTAAAAGATGGGCAAATAAGGGTTTGATTGTGCTGGATCATTTGTTTTACGGGCAGACGCTTAAATCATTCTCTCAATTGCAAGATCAGTTTTCCCTGCCTTCAAATGATCTATATGGATACCTGCAGATTAGAAATTATTTAATAAAACACGTGGAATGGGATACAATTAAAAAAGAACCTACTGACATTGAAGCATTTTTGATACA
Source organism: Garcialebias charrua (assembly GCA_038048925.1). Classification (NCBI taxonomy): domain Eukaryota; kingdom Metazoa; phylum Chordata; class Actinopteri; order Cyprinodontiformes; family Rivulidae; genus Garcialebias; species Garcialebias charrua. Next base: position 15,608 of record JBBPBX010016424.1, read on the forward strand.
GGTGATTGAAAAGCAGACACTAACGAACAAAGTAATCTTGGTAATGTATGGAAAACTGCTGACTAATTTGTCTGAGAACACACTACATATTAAACAACAGTGGGAACTGGAGATGAATATAACATTAACAGACAAAACTTGGGAAAATGTGTGTTCTATGTGCCATAAAGGGATTGGGAGTCAGATCTGGAAAGAGTTTGACTGGAAAATGAAAACTAGATTTTTTAAAACTCCATTAAAAACTTTTATTTCCAAGAGTACAATTACAGACAAATGCTGGAGGAATTGTGGAATGGTTGGTGACCACACACATATCTTCTGGGACTGCCCCAAAATTAAGACCTTTTGGGAGAACATTAAACAGAAGATCGAGGACATTCTAAGGACAGATCTTCCCATGGACCCTCTTCTATTTCTGCTGGACATATATCCCAAGGATCTACTCACTAAAGATCAATGTTACATATTGCACATTCTGTTGCTAGTGGCAAGAAAGACCATTACCCTAAATTGGATTAAGCCCTGCCCACCAACTGTTGCTCAATGGATGCAAAAGTTGAAACTTGTTTATAAAATAAAAATGTCACATTTTTGTCATCTGTGTATGTTCCCATACTTGACAGACGAAATTGGTCTCTGCATTTAACCCAACCACCACCAGGTGGTGCAGTGAGCAGCCGTAGTCATGTGATGGAGTGTCTGACTGCCCAACTATAAATGAAAATGGATATTTTCCTGTCAAGATGGTCACGATTGACTATTTTATTTGAAGAATCTCAGTATGATGCCTGATTCCACATGCTTGTACTATTTGTCTTGATGAGTGTTTTTGAAGCCCAATCTCAACACTTTTTCGTGTTTGTAAATGCCTTTGTCTGGTTATTTTGAGGCAATAAAGTTAAAAAAAATAGTAATCAAAGATCTTGTGCAGCATAAGTAGAGTATGTGTTGCGAATCAGTCACAACAGATTATTTTATGCTGGTGAAGATTCTCAGTCGTCCAGGACATGATAAAATCAAAAAAGGCGTTCAATACAGAACAACTGGACTTTATTTGTAACACGAAGACGTTTCGCTTCTCATCAGAGAAGCTTTCTCAATTCAAATGGCAGCGTGTGAAAACAAAGCTTTTAAAGGGCTGACAGAAAGCACACACACAAGGCACACACACATCTACTGTATGTAAATTGACAAGTCACACCTCACACCTCAACAGCAGGAGCCTCTCAAAGTCTTTGTTAGTCTAATTCACAAACGGGGCTCCTCTGTTCTTATCAGGTGTGAGACGCCTGGGAATCAGCAGCCCTTGGGCTGATTCCCAGGCGTCTCACACCTGAACAGAGAGTAGAGATATTGAAAGTTTAGAAAAATTTCTCAAAGCATTTTAAAGAAACAGGTGATAAAGAACACCTGGCAGGAGGCAGATATTTGTACCTTTGTGAGGGCGGCAACCCTCTGCGCCAACTCAGCTTCAACCTCAGGAAGACTTTCTGCTTTACGGATGGTCTGCTGCAGCTTCTGCTCAGCCAATTCCAGCTTCTCCTGAAGCTGCCGATTTCTCTCCTCAGACTAGAACAAACGGTTCGACAAGGTGAAAAGAAAGAAAGGAAGGATGGAAGACCAACAGGCAGGGGGGAAAAGAGGGACACAAATTAAAGATAGGTGGGCAGAAAGTGAAGAGATCATTCAAAATCTCACAAAGGCAGATAAAAAAAACTAAATGCAAAGAAGGTGGAAAACATCTCCTTGTCCACTGTCTACATGAAAAGAATCCAGCCAGTGTGTTCAAGGTTTCCCATCCAGTTTAGACACAAGAATTCACTGGCTGCATTCTGGAAACAATGGAGCCTGATAGGGATGAAAGAAAAAGACATTCAAAGTGGTAAGAACCACCTCCTCTTTATTAACCCATTTAGCCCCACTGGCAACAATTGTTGCCAAAGTGTATCACTGTCATTTTCCACTCAGTAAAAAAATCTCAAATGTATTAATGCAACATTTTCCACTTATAAACTAGTAGACAACTTAGACAAAGGTTTTGATTTAAAAAAATGTTTCCAAGTGCTTCCTGTTTTATGACATCACATGCTTCCTGGGCCATCCGGCTGAAGACATGGAATATGCAAATCGTCCTGGAAAAGGGTACTTTTTATAACATTTCTTATGGTTTCCCCCCATACTTTTTTATAATCATTTAATCTTTCAAGTCTCTACTGTAACACTCTCCACAAAAATTGTACCTAGGATAAATATTTTTTTGTTCATGGGCATCTTTTTGTAAGTGGCAACAAAAGTTGCCAATGGGCACATAGCTTGTCGCTAACTACAGGAAAACACTGTCTGCAGGATTGCACCTAATTTTCTTATTTCAAATTGTAAAATGATGTGCAATGTCTTATTTTAGTCTTCTAAGGATACTCTTCCTAGCAAAATAAATTATGTAGTCAAGGCCTGTGTGTCTAAGATTTTTATTCGCTTCCATACATCATTCTCTTGCTAGCCAACATCATTTTTTTGCTAGCCTAACATTAGCTTGTGTTTCACTGAGGTAAAATATGTTGATGATCTAGCCATATGTAGGAAGCCACACAGATCTGGTGGAAACTGGACTTGGTCAGGGACCAAGTGTGGTTCTTGGCCTGGCAGAGAAAGCTGAAGTTCCACCTGGAGTCAAGTTTTACCATGACAACCTCTTCATAACCCTGTCCCTGGTGGATGAGATGACCCTGAGAGGCTATGGCAGCTGTGGCACAATGCGACAAGCTCAGCTCCACAAGGTTCCTTTCACAGAACCCAAGACCTTCAAGAAGACACCCAGAGGAAATGCTGAATATCTGGTTGAGGCAGAGAAGCTGATTGTAAGGTGGAATGACAACAGCATGGTCACTGTGGTGTCAAACATGGAAAGGGAGTTCATCGAAACTGAGGCAAAGAGATGGAACAAACAAAAACGGACCATGGACAAGGTCAGACAGCCCAAGTGTATCCAGGATTACAACACACACATGGGAGGAGTGGACCTGCATGACCAGTTTGTCAGCCGCTACAGAGTCAACATACGGTCCAAGAAGTGGTGGTGGCCATGCTTCAGCTGGGCCCTGAACAGTGCCATGGTGAACAGCTGGTGCTATTACAGGTACACAAGGCTGCATGTTATTTAGCAATATCACAATCGTGTTTGTGATGTTTGACATGAGGTGATCGCTAGTGCTCTTCATTTGACAAGAGCAACAGTGATGATATCCAGACCAACATCACAAACTCAAGCATGATATTGCTTTTACAGAACATTCTACATATGGGGCATGACACTGTAGAAAGGAGGATATTGATAATTCATCAATAGCATCATAAATGAACAAAAACATGGCATATTCATTCATCTATCATGCTTGTTTTTTCATTCATTTAGAACCTGGAAAAGTGGGCAGAAAGATCTCCTCTCCTTCCAGAGGCTGGTAGCCCAGACCCTCCTCCTGCGCCATGGAACAAAGCCAAGTAGGCAGGGCAAAAGATGGCGATAACTGAAGCCACCAGGTTTGATCATTTCAACCACTGGCCCTGCAACACTGGTAGCAGGTACAAGCGATGCAAAAACTGGCGGACGCACATCGTTTGCGTGTGAAAAGTGGGATGTGCCACTACATTTGGAGTGCTTCAAGAAGTACCACACTGAGTAGATCATCCATAAAAGATGATGGAATGTATGGGATGAAATATATACATATATGGTAAATGGAGCTTATTTATATAGCGCTTTCCAGCCCCTATGAGGGACCCCAAAGCGCTTTACAATACCAACCATCCACCCATTCATACACACATTCATACACCGGTAGCGGTAGACTGCCATGCAAGGCGCCTTCCAGTCCTACCGGGAGCAACTCGGGGTTAAGTGTCTTGCCCAGGGACACAACGACACATGGTGTGCGGAACCGGGATTCGAACTACCAACCTTCCGATCTGGGGACGACTGCCATTACCACTACGCCACGGCCGCCCCATATATGTGTGTTATTAGAGGTTCTAAGAAAAAAAACTGTTGAAGTTTTGATTACAAAGTTACAAAATTCGAGTCTATAGACGAATAAATTAAGAATAAAAAAACTGTTCAAATTGTTTGTTGTTTGGAATTTTATACAGAAGGAAGCTGATGCTCCAACTTTTTGTTATTATTTATTCTGACTACATTATTATTTTGTTATTACTATATTATTATTAGTTCTCTATTATGAACGGGTGACAGTTGACCTAGTGACAAGCTGTGTGACTACTGGCAACAATTGTTGCCAGCCATAAAAATGCAATTTTCTTCAAATCAAAATACAGATTGATGAAAATAAATACATAACATGATTCAGAAGGACCCAACTGATAAAATAACATGCCTTTCAACTCTGAAAAAAATTTGGGCTTAAATAGGTTAAACTGTGCACAGACTGCAATGTAAAACTGGATAGACTCCATGAGAAGAGAAAAAAATCTGGCCTCTCTGATGCAGTTGCGAGACCAAAATGACAAATCTGGGCTCCTAGGTGCTCCGAGAGCCTGATGTAGACACAAGATATGTGCAGAACTTTTTTTCTTGGGGGGTTTGTGCCAATTTTTGTGTGACTGGCCAGAAATGTGAAGTGAGGGGAGTTAATTTGGCCATAATGTTCCAAGAGTTGCTGAAGAGCAAGAGAGGCCCCATTAAAGCCTCCGGCAGAGCTCAGCGTACTGCCTGTACGCCACTCTACGCGCGCATTCTGTGCACACGCGTTCGCTGGCACAGCTCTGCTTTCGTTTTCGCGCTAAATGCTCGCATTTTCGCTCCAAATTCTTGTTGTAATTTGAGCAGCTGCGTGCAGAGCGTCTTACCTACGGGACAAACTGAGGTCGCTGATTGGTCATTTGCTGACACGCCTACTTAAGGGCAAGGCAAAGCTCCGCGCTGGACCGAGCGGCGCTGGACCGAGCGCCGCGCCACGCGCCTGTGCTGCGCGTGGGGGGTTCACAGCAGAGCACAGCGTGAAGCAGCGTGTGGCTCCAACGTTTTCGCTTGATGTCATTTGAGCAGAAGCAGGGCGGAGCGTTTAGCTACGGGGACAAATTGAGGTCGCTGATTGGTCATTTGCTGACAGCCTACTGATTTGATTGACAGGTCGGGTCTGAGAACAAGTTCATTCATTCCTCCTCATCGGAGGAGGAAGTGAATGGTGACCGCTTCAAGCGATCACTTGACTTTTGGCAAAAAAAACAAAAGAAAAGTCCAGATCAGCGATGAAGAAGAGGAATTTAATTCATTTGTGTGTCACACAAAACAGTCCGCCACCAGGGCAGTTTATTGTGAGACACCGCGCGCGCGTGAGCGGTCGTAAAATTTGAGTTTGGCGCGTTCGCGCGAGCGTTCAAAGGCTTGTGCAAGCGCAGCTCGCACAGCGTGGCGCCGCGTGGCCTCGCGCTCGCGCTAGCGCAGAGCTATGCCTCGCCCTTTAATTGATCGACAGGTCGAGTGGGAGACAAAAAAAATGCATGAGCTGGCTCGGCTGCAGCCGCTGCGGTGTTTCTAAACTTTATATGTTAATAAAAAGTTCTAAAAAATAAAAATAAAAACAGGGAGCCTTGGTCCTGCAGCACACAGCCCACCAGGAAATTTTTAGAACGTCGCGCAGCCATGTAGGACATGAGTTATTATTCGCTCGTGACAAATTCATTCATTTCAGTCATGGAGTTGCGGAGGAGGAAGCGATTACTTGACTTTTGGCAAAAAAACAAAATAAAAGTCCAGTTTAGCGATGAAGAAGGGGAATTTAATTCATTTGTGTAACATACAAAACAGTACGGCGCCGGGCAATTTATTGTGAGACAACGCGCATCGCGTACGCGGTCGTAAAATTTGAGCTTTGCGCGTTCGTGCCCTGCGGGGCTACGCTTGTGCCTCGGCGTACGTACGGCGTAGTGTGGCGTACTGCCTGTACGCTGAGCTCTGCCGGGGGCTTAAAGGTTCAGTCTGCAGTTTTTGGTAGAACGCAGCACTTAGGAAAATTTTCATCTGGGAAAGCATTCTGGTCCCTCCCCACTCAGAGCCATATATGGCTCAGCTCGCTCTTGCTGTCGGTGAAATTCAGCTCTGCTTCCGAATGCTCCGCCTCCACTACATTTCCTGTCAGCAGCTGCAAAGTTCTGTGATTATATGTTAATAAAACGTTCTAAAAAATAAAATAAAAACAGGGAGCGCTGGTCCAGCACACCAGAACACCATGAAATCGGCAGAGCCTCGCGCAACCACGTTGGACATGATTTTAATTCGCTCGTGACAAATTAATTCATTTCCTCAATTCCTTCATGGACTCAGCTGCGGAGGATGAAGCGATCACTTGACTTTTGGCAAAAAAACAAAAGAAAAGTCCAGATCAGGGATGAAGAAGGGGAATTTAATACATTTGTGTCACATACAAAACAGTTTTGCATTGCTTTGCAATTATTTAAACGAGAACCTGCGCGGCCGCTGCGGGCTGGGACAGGGGGGTGGGGGCGTGGGTTAGGAGCGTGAGAAGTGAGAAGCTCTGTTTTATCCATCCATCCATCCATCTTCTTCCGCTTATCCGGGGTCGGGTCGCGGGGGTAGCAGCCTAAGTAGGGAGGCCCAGACTTCCCTCTCCCCAGCCACTTGGAGCAGCTCCTCCGGGGGAATCCCAAGGCGTTCCCAGGCCAGCCGAGAAACATAGTCCCTCCAGCGCGTCCTGGGTCTTCCTCTGGGTCTCCTCCCGGTGGGACATGCCCGGAACACCTCACCAGGGAGGCGTCCAGGAGGCATCCTAACCAGATGCCCGAGCCACCTCAACTGGCTCCTCTCGATGTGGAGAAGCAGCGGCTCTACTCCGAGTCCCTCCCGGATGACTGAGCTTCTCACCCTATCTCTAAGGGAGAGTCCAGCCACCCTGCGGAGAAAACTCATTTCAGCCGCTTGTATCCGAGATCTTGTTCTTTCGGTCATAACCCAAAGCTCATGACCATAGATGAGGGTGGGAACGTAGATCGATCGGTAAATTGAGAGCTTTGCCTTTTGACTCAGCTCTCTCTTCACCACGACAGACCGGTACAGCGCCCGCTTCACTGCGGACGCTGCACCTATCCGCCTATCGATCTCACGCTCCAGTTTTCCCTCATTCGTGAACAAGATCCCGAGATACTTAAACTCCTCCACTTGGGGCAGGACCTCCTCCCCGACCCGGAGAGGGCATGCTACCCTTTTCCGGCTCAAGACCATGGCCTCGGATTTGGAGGAACTGATCCTCATCCCGGCCGCATCACACTCGGCTGCAAACCGCTCCAGTGAAAGTTGTAAATCACGAACTGATGAAGCCAGTAGGACCACATCATCTGCAAAAAACAGAGAAGCGATTCTAAGGTCACCAAAACGGATCCTCTCAACACCTTGGCTGCGCCTAGAAATTCTGTCCATAAAAGTTATGAACAGAATCGGTGACAAAGGGCAACCTTGGCGGAGTCCAACTCTCACCGGAAACGAGCCTGACTTACTGCCGGCAATGCGGACCAAGCTCTGACACCGGTCGTACAGGGACCTAACAGCCCTTATCAAAGGGCCTGGTACCCCATACTCCCGGAGTACCCCCCACAGAACCCCCCGAGGGACGCGGTCGAATGCCTTCTCCAAGTCCACAAAGCACATGTAAACTGGTTGGGCAAACTCCCACGCACCCTCCAGGACCCTGTTGAGGGTGTAGAGCTGGTCCAGTGTTCCACGACCAGGACGAAAACCACACTGTTCCTCCTGAATCCGAGGTTCGACTATCCGACGGACCCTCCTCTCCAGAACCCCTGAATAGACCTTACCAGGGAGGCTTAAGAGTGTGATCCCCCTATAGTTGGAACACACCCTACGGTCCCCCTTTTTGAATAGGGGAACCACCACCCCAGTCTGCCAATCCAAGGGAACTGCCCCCGATGTCCACGCGATATTGCAGAGTCGCGTAAGCCAACACAACCCTACAACATCCAGAGCCCTAAGGAACTCCGGGCGAATCTCATCCACCCCCGGAGCCTTGCCACCGCGGAGCTTTTTAACCACCTCGGCGACCTCAGCACCAGAGATCGGAGAACCCGACCCAAAGTCCCCAGGCTCCGCTTCCTCAGTGGAAGACGTGCCAGTAGGATTGAGGAGGTCTTCGAAGTATTCCGCCCACCGACTCACAACATCCCGAGTTGAGGTCAGTAGCACGCCACCCCCACCATAAATGGTGTTGGTCGCGTACCTCTTTCCCCCCCTGAGACGCCGGATGGTGGACCAGAATCGCCTCGAAGCCGTACGGAAGTCATTCTCCATGGCCTCTCCGAACTCCTCCCACGCCCGAGTTTTTGCCTCAGCAACCACCCGAGCCGCATGCCGCTTGGACTGCCGGTACCTATCAGCTGCTTCCGGGGTCCCACAAGCCAAAAAGGCCCAATAGGACTCCTTCTTCAGCCTGACAGCATCCCTCACTGCCGGTGTCCACCACCGGGTTCGAGGGTTGCCACCACGACAGGCACCAACAACCTTGCGGCCACAGCTCCGATAAGCTGCCTCGACAATAGAGGCGCGGAACACGGCCCACTCGGACTCCATGTCCCCCGCCTCCCTCGGAACGTGTTCAAAGCTCTCCCGGAGGTGGGAGTTAAAGCTCCGTCTTACGGGAGACTCTGCCAGACGTTCCCAGCAGACCCTCACAATACGTTTGGGTCTGCCAGGTCTGACCGGCATCCTCCCCCACCATCGGAGCCAACTCACCACCAGGTAGTGGTCAGTTGACAGCTCCGCCCCTCTCTTCACCCGAGTGTCCAAGACATGCGGCCGCAGATCAGATGAGACGACAACAAAGTCGATCATCGAACTGCGACCTAGGGTGTCCTGGTGCCAAGAGCACATATGGACACCCTTATGCTTAAACATGGTGTTCGTTATGGACAATCCATGACGAGCACAGAAGTCCAATAACAGAACACCACTCTGGTTCAGATCAGGGGGGCCGTTCCTCCCAACCACACCCCTCCAGGTCTCACTGTCATTGCCCACGTGAGCGTTGAAGTCCCCCAGTAGAACAAGGGAGTCCCCAGGAGGCGCACTCTCCAATACCCCCTCCAAGGACTCCAAAAAGGGTGGGTAGTCTGAGCTGCCGTTTGGTGCATAGGCACAAACAACAGTCAGAGCCCGTCCCCCCACACGTAGGCGAAGGGAGGCTACCCTCTCGTTCACCGGGGTGAACCCCAACGTACAGGCACCAAGATGGGGGGCAACCAGTATGCCCACTCCTGCTCGGCGCCTCTCACCAGGGACAACTCCAGAGTGGAAGAGTGTCCAACCCCTCTCAAGGAAACTGGTTCCAGAGCCAGAGCCATGCGTTGAGGTGAGTCCGACTATTTCTAGTCGGAAACTCTCAACCTCACACACTAGCTCAGGCTCCTTCCCCACCAGAGAGGTGACATTCCATGTCCCAATGGCCAGCTTCTGTAGCCGAGGATCAGACCGCCAGGGTCCCCGCCCTCGGCCACCACCCATCTCACATTGCACCCGACCCCTTTGGCCTTTCTGTTTTTATTGGCTGGTTAAAAACTCTGTTTTTATTGGCTGGTTAACGGCGGGTCACTGTGGCTTTTTTGAAATTCTTATTTACCACCTGGAGAAGCAAGGGGACTATAGTTTTTTTCAGAGATTACTTTGTCTAACATCAGCCTGTCAGGAGATAGTGTTAGAGTGAAGAAATGTGTTAAAAATGTCTTTTTAGACAACTTACAGACTGCACTACAGAACTGCAGACTGTAGCTTTAACAGTAGGGAGCATTAAAGTGAAACTCAACACAGGTTGAGACAGTAACTCCTCCCCCAGACCAGATTGAAAATTTCCCTCAAAATGGGCGTGTCGAGAGACAAGCAGAGGAGGAGGTTGGGGATTGTCCTGTGTTCACGCCCCCTCTAGTGGTGAACTCCCACCCCTCCCCAAGTTTAGATTTCAAAATGGCGGATAGTCACGTCTTCAGTAAGTAAATACCTAAACTTGTACTAAAATAACAGTTGTAAAATGTTGTTGCGTATATTTAATCACACACACACAGCTTAAGCGTATGCTTCTGAACACAGAACACATTAAAAACCTGTGTTTAGCTGCATGGCATGCAGTGTACAGCTGTGTTTTTGTCGTTTGTCACTTTAATTTGCCACATCTTATTACTTAGCACATTACAACAGTAACGTTTCATAATAAATTTTATTATAAAATATTAATTTCACCTACCCTAGTTTTGTTTGACGCTTTGGTTTATTTTTGTTATGCAACCCAGAACTAAACACACATTGTTTTTTGAATGGACGATAAATTAGCACCAAACAGTGGTAAAATATTTTATTTGGTTTCCAAATATTTGTGTATAGAAACATTATATAAGCTTGTACAATATATATTTGTTAGGACGTGTATACAGTATTTGTTTAAGCTATGAGTCAGCTAATCAAAACTGGGCACAGCACAGCTGATGAGATTTATGAGAAATAATATTTCTTAATGCAAACCAAAACAATTGCAATGAATTTAACAATACTGTGTATCTTAAAATGTTCTTTTCAGATAACTGTGATGACACAAGCCCCCAGCAGCCACACAGAGTAATTGCAGCCATGATTACTTTAACCAAGAAGAAGAAGATGATGCAGAGAGTCTCGGCCAGAGCTGCGTCCTCTTGAGACCTCCATCCACGACAATGTTGGGTGCAGCTGAGACCCTAGTGTTTGTTTCTGGCTGGCAGGTGCAGCATCCTGCGGGTGGAGCATCCTGAAGGTGGTCTCGAGTGTTTGGGACTGCTGTTCTTCTGTCAACTGCGTCCATCCAGAGGAGCTGGAGGTGGTGTTCCGTGTGTTTTCAGGGCTGACACGACACAGAACCTTTTGTTGTTTTGAATTAACTTACTGTTAATAAAATGAATCATAAACAACTAGTTTTTGTAATCAATTTGGTTATTTATTTATTTTTTGCCTCATGCAACGGTCGACTTCCCACTCACTCCATCCCGACCCTGGATATTTGCAGTCCTGAACAGAGGAAAGATCAGAACATAGATGACAGATCAAAAGTTTAATCTGAGTAAATGTAACATTTTAATGGAGAAAAATGTTGATTCAAAATTTCACAGTGTCAACAAATCCCCAAAATGTTGGGACAGGTAGCAATGAACAAATAAACAAGAATTAATGTTGCATAGACTTTTTAAAAACGTTTGTTTTTATATAATGTCTGCCATAATAAAAGTCTAATAGGTTAATTGGAGTACCTGTAATAAATAAGTCAAAGTCAAAGTCAACTTTATTGTCAGATCTGCAATATGTACTGTACAGGACATACACAGGACCGAAATTGCGTTTCTCTCAGTCCCTCGGTGCAACAGTAAACATCTAAACATTGAAACACTGAAACATATAATAATAGACATAAGCATAAAATAGTAAAACTAACACTGTCCTGAGTTTTTGCATAGTGGTATAAGAGTATGAAAATTTACACCAACTCTAAAACTAAAACTAAAACATTAAACATTTAATGAACATAATACTGTCCTGAGTTTTTGCATACTAGTATAAAAAAAAAAGAGTATAAAAAGTATAACTAAGGCCCTGTTTACACGGACACTGTGTGGGGGAAACGCAACTTTTGGGTATGTTAATTAGGTTGAAAGTTTTGCGTTGACATGGGCGAATTCTGTGGATACGACTCTCTCCCCCCCACCCCCCGTACTCATGAATTTACTGTAGTTACCATGCTGGGCCATTAGATGGCGCTGTGATTTTTGGAACCTTCACTACTGCGCATGCGTGCCACTGCTGCCTGAGGTAAACAAACAGAGCACACGAGGCAGCCTGTTTTCCTCTCTGGCTAAAAGTTCAGCTACTACAAGTTGTTGTCAACAAGTTAACAACAAGTTAAAGCTGGAATTTGGATAAGAGTCAACAGATTTGACACCAAGTGGGGCCGCTTCATCTGCGCACCAGTTGCTGACTGGACCGGAACCGAGTCAACATGTCTGACTTTAGTCCGTGAGAATCAGCTGATTTACAGCAGCGCTACAAGGTAAACAATGTTCTTAATAATGTTTCCTTGTGTTTAGTTCGATCACAGAACAACCAACTGAGGTTTTATTTTTATTTTTTTCCTGCGAGGTCGAAGCTGTTCCACGAAGCGGACCGGCGGTTCGGATGTGGGTCCAGTGGGATGAAAACAACAGAGTCCAGTTCATTAAAGTTCGGTTAACGTGTTTTTAAAAGTGTTCAATTTAATTCTCAGTGTTTGTGACATGAGTTTGTGGTGTTGAATAAATAAATAAATTAAAAATCAACCTGGTGTCTTCATTTTCAACATGCAGCATGTTAGGCATGACGTAACGAGTCCAGATAGCTTCATTTAGCTCAGATACATTTAAATATCTCCCACGCCAACATAAATACTGTTTATTATTGTTAAACCGTTATTATATAGAACATTTAGTATATTATAGTGCAGCGTGACCAGTGATATGTCCGACTGCCTCGTTAACAGACAACTGGATCCAGGCAGCTGTCTCTCTTCCAACACAGATGCAGGTAAGGTGTAGAATAATTAAATATGAGAATCAAAATATATTCCATCAGCTATAGTTCAGAAAGTGGTGCGTGTGTCCACTGTCCAGTCCACCGCCATTGTTAAAATGCCGGCTGTCTGCGCGTGCGTGCTGCGTGCATGTGTTCAAACAAAAGCTCCACGGGAGATGTTTACATTATAAACGGGGGGTCTGCAAAAAACTTCCACCTTGAGAGCAGGGTCAGAAAAGTATCGGTGTCATCGAGGGGGGCCAGCAGCGTCGTGTCGCCTACACGACTGTGGCAAAGCAAGCAAAGTCGCAAAGAGAAAGTAGCGGTTACACTCAAAATACGCGCCGTGTAAACTGGCCCTAAAATAAACTAAAGGTTTCTAGCATTGACATTTGCAAAGTGGCAAAGCAGCGTATGAGTTAATGTACACAGTATATGTATGAGGTAGTAGTTGATGTTGTTATAGAGGCAAAAAGTGGCATATGCAGTAAGGCACATTGGGCATCCCTAAATAAGACCGTTCAGAGCACACTGTATATGTATCAGCAGTGGTGTAGATATTAGAGTAGTGTAAATGTAAACAGTAGTAATTAAATGTAAGCAGTAGTAATAAAAGTAAACAGTATTAATAAATGTAAACAGAGAATGTAAACAGTATTATGACTATAGGCAGTGATGTAATAAAACATGCATACCTGGTGAATCAGCTCTCATGTCACCTCCAAAGTGACATGTCTCCATGTCAACATGTCTGTGAAGCACGGCTCAGAGATTCCCTGGATGTGGAACTCATGGAGCTAAAAAACAACAACACATTTTTAATCACCTTACAAAAAACATACTTGAGAAACATTACTGTTCTATCACTTTGTTGATCTGTCAAACAGATGACCCAGTGCAAAATAAATACTGCTGCACAGAGCTGATGACCATATTCATTCACCAAGTACTGTACATATTATTTTACAAATACCTTGATCCACAACATTATTTACAGCAAAAGAACACTAAAACATTGTTAACCAGTAGCCTACAACAGCTAAAATTAGCTCCAGCTGGTCTCCGTTGTTTTGTGACGTTGCGGTCTTCCTTATCAGAGTTCATGAGAGTTCACACACTCTGCGGTGTTCATAAGAAACACTAGATTCTTAGCATTTAAACGCAATTACAACACAAACTAACGTTGATCAGCAACAGATGAAAACGCCACGACCTTATGTGGGGCAACAACAAAGCAAAGCTGCAGGTCGCAAACACAGCACATGAAGAAATTCGTCATATGCTCAAAAGATAAATTATGGAATGGAAAGGTGTAAAATGGTACTCACCTCCAAACGGATTGTAACCTGATGGTGTAAGGGTGGGTGAACATCAGTTTGAAGAGCTTTCTTGGAACATCGTGGCTCTTCTATGCTAATGCTAATGTTACTAATCTCTGATCCAACTCCGCCCTGAGCTCTGCAGGGGGAGTGACCTTCTCGGGAGCGTGGCTCCACTTTTATACTCAGGCAGCAGAGCATGTGACGTCAGAGTGTACAAGACACGTCAGAGTGTACAGTCTTGACCAACAAGAAAATCAGCTTGCAGTAACCTCTGTTCAACCCATAGAGCTACCATAAACACGTTTTTGGACCAAATATTGCTGATTTAAACAAATACGCACAAATACATGAAAATTAACACAAAAATCGTGCTATGAAACATTTTAAACACATTCTGGGGAGTTTATCAGCTAAAAAAAGTTAAATTTCGGTTTAGTTTCACTTTGAGTGCTAGGAGCTAACATTAGGTTCTGGGATGGCAGTGACTGCTTATCTCTCCTGGGCAGAGGCCGGCATGATGTCCGCTGAACACACAGCGAGACTCGACTATCGTTATCTTGAAACAGAATATCCTCCTCCTCCTCTTAAATTAATGGAACAACTTCCATCATTGTGATTGTCAGAGTTGTAACAACGGGAATCACTGACACATTTCTGATTTTAATTTAATTGACATTGAAAGGACATATGAGTCACACATCTCTGGTGTAGTTTAGGTTTAAAAAATTGAATTGATGTCAGTGAATATTGCAGCTTTAATTTGTTGGAGGTCCCTAAACCTTCATCTCACTCAAGGTGTCACATTTCCCTCTATTTCCTTGTCCACACCGAAAACAAAACACCCGCTGCCAAAGATTTTGCGAAAGCTAAACTAAACTGAGAGGATGATTTATAAATCCATGCACACTGTTTTTCATTAACTCAAGGGCCAAATTACTGTGACCTTTTTTTTACGAAGAAAACAGATCTGCAGTGTGTTGCTTGCTGAAAAGCACCTCAACATGCCTAGGTCTGACTGTACAGTCACAGTAACAAAAACTTGGTTTGTCACACTAACAATCATAAGTGCAGGAACTTACTTGTCTGTAGAGGGACTCCTTGTTGGCCACTTCGTTCTCTAGCTTGTCGTTCAGGTCGTGGACTGAAGTAGCCTCCCGCTGAGCTGCAAGATAGCGTCTTTCCAAGGTGGTGATCCTCTCCTCCATGTCTTCCTTCTGAGCCATAGACTGTTAACCAAAAACATTTAAGGCTCTAAAGTACTACACCTGGAATCAATCCATTTTATTTAAGAAATTGCTCTCACCTCTCTGAGGTCCCTCTGTAGCCTTGTGTTCATGTCTTCAGACTTAATGAGGTCCTTTCGGGCTGTGTCCAGATTCTCTTCCAGCTCACTGATGCGTGACACCATGACAGACATGTTCTCCTTTAGCTGTCCCAGATCAGCAGTCCGTCGGTCCACCACCTCCTGGAGCTCACCACTTTTCCCAGAGCCAGGACCAGACTCCTCCTCCTGACTCAGTGAGTCATCGGATGACCTCTGAGGGCACATCAACGTACACGTTTCAGCCAACGCACATCAGACAAACAGAAAATCTGAGTATCTGACGTGTTTCAAGCTCTGTGTTTGATACCTGTGTTTCTCCTATCATTATACAAGCAGGACGCCCCACCCAGCCTACTGACCCCACAACACAACAGCTGTCAGTATCAATGTAGCGTGGTGCACAATACAACTGCCCTGGCAAAAATGCTACTGACGTACCGCTCCGCTGCTCCTACCCCGGCAACAAATACCATATTTTCCGCCGTAAACGTCGCTTCAGTCCAATTATGTCCAATAAAGTGGAAAAATCCATAAATATGTTGCACCGCCGTATAAGTCGCATCTATTATGCGTCACCGTTGACGCGTCGCGTATGTTACGCGTCACCACTGGCAACCCGGAAATGTGGGCCTGTGTTTTGCCAAAAATGGATTGGCTGCCAAATGGTGGCCACAGGAGCATGCACGGAAGGACTTTAACAAGATTAACACTTAAAAACATTTATTTGTTTGCTGAAAATTATAGTAAAGGTGTGTCTCAGTTTAACTTTTCCTTAATAAATGCACGTAATGGTCAAATCAGCTGAATTTCTAAAATAGTTTCACTTCACCCAGCGTCACCTGCTTCCGAGAGGTGCTGCGAAGCGTGCACACCTAGCTGTACGAGCCTCCGCACTTCTTAGAACTTTAACAAGAAAAACACCTAAAAACATTTATTTGTTTGCTCGAAATTATAGCAAAGGCGTGTCTCAGTTGAACTTTTGCTTACCGGTAATAAATGCACGTAATGGTCAAATCAGCTGAATTTCAAAAATTGTTTTGCTGCCTCTGTGCTGTGAAGTGTGCACGCGCAGCCAGAGGACCCGCTGCATTTCTTTAAAATTTAACAAGATAACCATCTAAAACATTTATTTGTTTGCTGAAAATTATAGTAAAGGTGTGTTTCAGTTGAACTTTTCCTTAATAAATGCACGTAATGGTCAAATCAGCTGAATTTCAAAAATAGTTTTGCTGCCTCTGTTCTGCGAAGCGTGCATGCGCAGCCAGAGGAGCTGCTGCATTTCTTTAAAATTTAACAAGATTAACATCTAAAAATATATTTGTTTCCTCTAAACTAAAATAAAGTCAGTATCAATCAGTATTGATTGATACTGATTCAGTATCAATCAGTACTGATTGATACTGATTGATCAATCAGTTAAGCCCATGTTTAACTTTGACGGTTAAAACATGGCAAAATGATGCCAACAAAATAAAGCAGCTTTAACATTACTACACGCCCACCAGCCCATAATGATGACAGAAACGCCTATTTATTTATTTATTTTTATTCAAACCCATTGAATTCCTCATCCTCTGTAGCGCTGGTGAAGAGTTCTGCCAACTGCTGAGGTAGGTGATGCAGCGCTGCCTCCTCTTCCTCTCCGGGGATGTTGAAGTCCTCCTTCGCGTCAGCTCCAGCTCCATCTAACATCTCGGCCTTTCTGAACCCCGACTGGATGGATTCTTTAGTGACTGAGGTCCACACTTTATCAATCCATCCGAGGACCTGCTGGAACGTTGCGTGGTGCATCCGTCCTGTAGCCATGAAGCTGTGCTCTCCGTCCACCATCCACTCCTCCCAAAGGCGACGCAGAGCTGTTTCAAGCTCCAGTTCACCGAAATGTCCAGAGGCTGAGGTTCACATCAACGAATACGGCGGATGGACCAAGCTGGACGGCGGTTTTACGTCGTAAATGAATGGAGAATACGGAGGAGGGACGGAGGAAACGGCTTCACCAGCTCCCAGTAGGAAATTACCGTAACTCTTTTTTTCCTTCATTATAATGTAATGTCTTTTCCTGTTTATGGCTGCCAAATGTATGTGTTTTTTGATAATTATGTAGGGTACTGTGTTAGGATAGGCTAAGTGCTTGGTAAAATACAGCATTGTATGTATAAGGTGAAGTAGTTACGTATGTTCCGACTTACATCAAAATTCGGGTTACGACGCAGCGTAGGAACGGATCTCCCGTCGTAAGTCGAGGACTACCTATATTGAAGATTGACATATCGTTTTGAAAGTACCATATTTTGATTGATTTGTTGTGATCCTAATTTCTTTCTTTTTTCTGTAAAAACTGGAAGTAGTGTGAGCTGATGTCTTCACAGTATTTTAATTTTTTGACATCCTGTTTTCGTGGGTTTCATGAGCTGGAAGCCAAAATTATGTCAAAATAAACTAATCATACATAAGCCGAAATTAGCAGAAACAAGTTGGAAGAAGCACAAAAATGTTGTAGTTAGCAGAAAGAATCTAAAAGGAGCACAACACAGCTGAAAGTAGCCAGAAAACGTTTAAATTTGCACAGGAAAGCTGAAAGAAGCTGAAGCAGAACAAAATGTAAAAGGAGCAGTAAAAGAATGTACCGTAACCAGATGTAAAGATTTGAAGGCTGGAAAATGAGCTCAATTCATTTTCTATGAGGGGAAAAAAAGGCAGAAAAAGCTAAATATTTGAAAAAGCTAAATATTTGAAAAAGCTAAAGTTGCACCAAAAGTCATAGCAGGATTGTACTGAAATAATAATAATAATAATGTCTATTCCTGTCATCTGCGTATGTTTCCCATACACAGACGAAATTCGTCTCTGCATTTAACCCAACCACCTTCCAGGTGGTGCAGTGAGCAGCCCGAAAGCGCCCGGGGAGCTGGAGAAATAGGTGTGCACTCATAGACACCCCAAGCTGGGTAGTGGCCGGGGCGCGAACCCACGACCTTCGGGTCCGTAGTCAAAAACCCTGCCACTAGACCATCTTGGCTCCTAGAGCTGAACATTTTCAAAAAAGGCGTTCAATACAGAACAACTGGACTTTATTTGTAACAGAAGACGTTTCGCTTCCCATCCGGGGAGCTTTATCAATTCAATGAGGAAACTGTGAGAGCGAGAGAAGTTATACAGGCTGATCCACTGACACGCACCAACATATGTAAATTGGAAGCTAACACACACACATACTTGGGATAACACTCAGCTGTTCACCTCCACCTCACGAACAAGGGACACTCTTTTGAGGACCAGAATGTGCATATTTTGGACGGAGAGCACAGGTGGTTTGAGAGGGGTGTGAAGGAAGCAGTTTATGTAAAACGAGAGAAACCATCGTTAAACAGAGGAGGAGGTCTAAGATTTCAACTTTCTAAAACTTATGGTGCGGCCCTGCAGCCGATTCCCAGACGTTTCTCACCTGATAAGAACAGAGGAGCTTTGTTTGTGAATTAGACTAACAAGACTTTGACAGGTCCCTGCTATCAATGTGTGAGGTGTGGTTTGTCAATTTACATACAGTAGGATGTGTGTGTGGTTCCTGTAAGGTCTGCTTTCTCACACTGAACTGTGAATGGGTCACAGGCATGTGCTATCCCAAGTATGTGTGTGTGTTAGCGTCCAATTTACATACGTTGGTGCGTGTCAGTGGATCAGCCTGTATAACTTCTCTCGCTCTCACAGTTTCCTCATTGAATTGATAAAGCTCCCCAGATGGGAAGCGAAACGTCTTCTGTTACAAATAAAGTCCAGTTGTTCTGTATTGAATGCCTTTTTTGATTTATCATGTCCTGGACGACTGAGAATCTTCACCAGCAGCTGAACATTTTAATTTATGAAATGTTGAAATAGCTGAAAACTGCGGGATGAGAATTGCGCCGAAAACTGTACGGAAGAAAAATGTATCACAAGTGTGAACTAGAGAAATTGCATTTCCTGCGAAAATGCATGTGTGAATGCCATTTGTTCAAGAATTAGCAAAAAACAGCTGAATATTATCTAAAATAGCAGAAAAAAGCTTGAATTAGCAGAAGGAATCAGAAAGAGCATAACTGTGATTAATTTGAAATATCTGAAACAGTGAAATAAGCACAAAATGTGGAAATTATCTGAAAAAAGCTTAAGATAGCAAAATCAGCTGAATATTATCTAAAATAGCAGAAATAAGCTTAAATTAGCAGAAGGAATCAGAAAGAGCATAACTGTGAATAATCTGAAATATCTTAAACAATTTGAAATCTGAAACAAGTAGAAATAAGCAAGAAGTGGAAATTATCGGAAAAAAGCTTAAGATAGCAGAAAAAGTACCCTGATGCATGCTCAATAATCCAGGTAGAAAAATCCAAAAAAGCTAAGTCTGGTCGTCTGGACATTCAAAAAACAAAACAAAACAAAGCAAAAAAAACTGTAGAAACATTTCGTCTTTCGTCCGAAAGACTTCCTCAGTCTGAGAAGCTTCTTCTTCTTCTTCTTCTTCTTTGGTTTTTAACGGCAGCTTGCATCCATCATTGTTGCACTACTGCCATCTCTTGGTGCTTATATATTAATTTCTTTTCTCAAATTATCTTATTGAGTCAAGTATTTTTTTTTAAACGGAATATCTTTCTTTTCCCTTCATCACTACTCAGCTGAGCAGCGACATCTTCCAACTTTAGTTCCCTATTACAACCAATTTCCATTCTCAATATTCTCCTATGACCCACATATTTCCTGCAATTATTAAAAACATGTTCTATTGTTTCTGCGGCATTACACCAATCACATAAACCAGTAAGATGTTTCCCCATCTTAAAAAGAGTGTCATTCAATAAACTATGCCCAGTTCTTATTCTATTTATAATTATCTCCTCCCTCCTATTTATTCCTCTGAGTCTATTAACATCAACTGTATTTTGTATCCTATATAAATGTCTCCCTTTTGTCTCATTATCCCATCTCATTTTCCATAATTTCTTGCTTTCGTTCCAAACTATACTTTTTCCTTCAGATTTAGTTAACTTTATCGGCATATCAATGTCTACTTTTTTAACAGTTTCTTTAGCCAACTTATCTGCCCTTTCGTTGCCTAATATACCCACATGGGCAGGAGTCCACATAATTACTAGATTTTTATTTTGTTCACATAGTCTTTGATGAACAAAAAGAATCTCATACAAAATGTGTTGATTGCATGAGCTTCCCTTTGCAATGCTCAACAGTGCTGATAATGAATCACTACAAACTATAATTTTACTTATTCTAGTATCCTCCACCCATTCTAAAGCCAATAAAATAGCACACAATTCTACTGTATATATACTTAGAAAATTAGATGTTCTTTTCGAAAGCTTAATCTTTAAGAGTCAGAGTCAGAGAGAATTTATTGTCATTTGCACCGCATGTAGTACGTGTTGAAAACGAGATTATGTACACAGGGTCCCAGTTACATCCAACAACAAATGCAAGAGAAAAACAATAATAACATCTAGGATTAACTAAGAGAGACATCAGCTAGTAATACACTAAGCCCTAATGTAGTAGAAAAACATCATTATAAACAGCAGCACGAACATGAGTCATTATGAGCAGATGGTCACAGATGAACGCAGCAACAAGAAACAGATCAGTATCAACATGATGTGACATTTTGCAGTGTTTATTCTTATTATTTATTTATTCATGAGTCTGACAGCCTCAGGGTAGAAGCTGTTCCTCAGTCTAGTGGTTCTACATTTGATGCTCCTCAACCTCCGTCCCGAGGGGAGTGGTGCAAAGAGTGAGTGTGCTGGGTGAGTGAGGTCTTTCATGATGCAGGTGGCTCTTTTCCTGCATCTGGAGGTGTAAATGTCTGTGATGGTGGGGAGACTGACTCCAACAGACTTCTGTGCAGCCTTCACCACTCTCTGTAGAGCTTTCCTCTCTGCAACTGTGCAGCCTCCATGCCACACGTTGATGCTGGAGCACAGGACGCTCTCCACTGCACACCTGTAGAACGAGGTGAGGACTGAGCTTCTCAGACCAGCTCGTCTCAGCCGTCTGAGGAAGTAGAGTCTCTGATGACCTTTCTTGATCAGGCTGGTGGTGTTATTGCTCCAGCTGAGGTTATCATTCAAGTGTACACCCAGGTACTTGTAGCTGGAGACCACCTCCACCGCAGATCCACCTATATACAGTGGGGTGTGGGTGTGTTTGTTCCTTCTGAAGTCCACAATCATCTCCTTCGTCTTCTTCACATTCATGTGAAGGTTGTTCTCTTTGCACCAGCTCTCCAGATGTTCCACCTCCTGTCTGTAGCTGGATTCATCATTATCTGTGATGCATCCCACCACAGCTGTATCATCTGCAAACTTAACAATATGACAGCCTGGATGTGTGGCTGTACAATCATATGTGAGCAGAGTGAACAGAAGAGGGCTCAGCACACATCCTTGAGGAGAGCCAGTGCTGAGGGTGATGGTGGAGGAGGAGAAGTTGTGGATCTTCACGGACTGTGGTCTGTTTGTTAAGAAGTCTAGTACCCAGTTACAGATGGAGGGGCTTAGTCCAAGTGTAGATAGTTTGTCTATCAGAGTTTGGGGGATCATGGTGTTGAAGGCAGATGTGAAGTCCACAAAGAGCAGACGCACGTATGAGTCCTTCTGATCCAGGTGGGTGAGAGCAGTGTGGACCACAGAGGAGATGGCGTCCTCTGTTGATCGGTTCTCGCGGTATGCATATTGATGAGGGTCCTCGCTGATGTTGACGGTTGTCTTGATGTGGGACATGACCAGTTTCTCAAAACATTTAGCGACTATCGGGGTGAGAGCCACCGGTCTATAGTCATTCAGACCAGTCACTGTGGAGCTTTTTGGGACTGGGATGATGGTGGCAGTCTTCAGGCAGGTGGGAACTGACTCCAGTGAAAGTGAGGTGGTGAAGATGTCAGCCAGCACCTCACAGAGCTGGTCCGCACATTCCTTCAGAACTTTCCCTGGGATGTTGTCTGGACCCGTAGCTTTATGAGGGTTGATCCTTCTGAGACTACCTCTCACTTCTGCTGCGGTCACTTTGAGGTGCTCCTCGTCTGGTGATGAGGTGAGTCTGGTGCTAGCTGGTCTGTTTGGATCTTCAAAACGTGCATAAAACTTATTGAGGGCATCAGGCAGGGATGGGTCCCTGGGGCATTGTTTGCTTTTGCCCTTGTAACTCCGGAATCACTACTGCTATACTAGTTGCTTCAGTTATTGGATCTTTTGAACCATCCGTATAAATTTGCAAATAATCATTATACTTTTTCTCTACTCGATCATAAAATTCTGTGGTATTTTTCTTAATATTTCGTAATGAACAATCAACAATGTATTTCCATGTCCATGTAGGCCTTAAAGGCCATAGTACAGTTGGATAAAATTCTTTGTTATATACTTGAAATTTTCTTGCGTTGCTATCCCCAATCCACCCAAAACTATGTTTAGGCTCCTTTCCTCTTTCCCAACAGTTTTCTAACACTTTCTTAACTGGATGATTTTCATTATGTCCTTTCAAATTTATCCAATAATTAACCATTAACTGTTGTCTTCTAATGCATAATGGCATTTCTCCTGCTTCTACTTGTAGAGCACATACTGGAGTTGATTTTACTGCCCCTAAACAAATTCTCAGTGCTCTAGCTTGGATGACATCTAATTTACTTAATAGAGTTTTAGCTGCTGATCCATACACCACACTCCCATAATCTATTCTTGACCGGATTAATGACACATAAATATGTTTAAGAGATTCAAAATTTGCACCCCCTGCTAAACACCTCATAATGTTTATTACCTTTTTACTCTTCCCTATGATATGCTCTATGTGATTTCTCCAAGTTAATTTCTTATCAAACACTACTCCCAAGAACCAAAAATAATCAACACTTTCTAACTCTCTTCCATATAATTTTAACTTTTTAACTCCAATCTTTCTATTTGTGAAGAACATGACTTTTGTCTTTTCAACTGAAAATGTGAAGCCCCACTCTGTTCCCCACTCACTTACTTTATCTATCCCTTCCTGAAGTTTTAAAATAAGATGTTCCACATTTCTCCCCCTTTTCCATAATGCTCTATCATCAGCAAAAAGGGATTTACCATAACTGAAAGATAAGTCTTTGAAAATGTCAATCATAACTGAAAATAGTGTAGGGCTTATCACACTTCCTTGAGGGGTTCCATTTTCTATTTTATATTGCTGTGATAAATATGATCCTATTTTAACTTGAATAGTTCTGTCACATAAAAAATCCTTTAACCAATTAAACATGTTTCCACCTATTCCTGCCTGATGTAATTTAATCATTAACCCTTCTCTCCATAACATATCGTATGCTTTTTCTACATCAAAAAACACAGAAACAACAGTTTCCTTATTTATCTGGGCTTTTCGAACATCGTCCTCTAAACATAAAATAGGATCCATTGCTCCTCTTCCTCTACGAAACCCACTCTGATGGTGTGTAATGATGTTTCTTGACTCTAAATAATGCATCAATCTCTCGTTCACCATCCTTTCCATCAATTTACACATATTAGAGGTTAACGCAATAGGTCTGTAATTTACAGGATTACTGTGATCTTTCCCAGGTTTCTTAATTGGGATAATAATTGCTTCTTTCCATCTACAGTATATGGTAAATGCCCTTCTCTCCATATCTTATTAAATAACATTAAAAGTTTATGTAATCCTTCATCACTTAGATTTTTTAACATATTATAACATATCTCATCTTTCCCTGGAGCACTGTTCCTAGTTTTTCCCAAAGCTCTTTTCAGTTCTCCAATAGAGAAGGGACAGTTCATCAGATCTTGATTAATATTCTCTTTTCTTCTTAAAGCTTCTACATTTCTTCTTTTAGTTATCTCCCTTTTCTGTTTGTCATCATCTGATAAATTTTTCCCACTATGTATTTCAACAAAAGTGTTCGCTAAAATATCAGCCTTGTCTCTATCAGTTATTGCTATTTGATTATTTTTATTAAGTACTGGATAACTCCAGTCTCTTCTGTCCCCCCCCCATTTTTTTTGATCATACCCCAAACTTCCCCTATTTGTGTCCTACTACCAATTGTATCACAGAATTCTCTCCAATGAGTTCTCTTTGCTCTTCTTATTGTACGTCTTACTTTTGCCTGTGCTTTTTTATATTCAAAGTGTTCAGCTCAGTCTTATAAATAGCACCCTCCCACAGTGGATCAATCAGTTGGCTGATGACAGCCGAAACCAGCTGCTCACATGATCAAGGAGGACCATCAGCCTGACGATGGATCGTTAGCACCCTGATGGGTGTTTGCTATTCACAGAGGGCTGAGTGATACTAGCAATAACAGCATTGTAAGTGGGGGACAGTTGAACCCGGAGGCCTCCACCTCCGTTTTTTTTTTTTATAGATATATTTATGGCGCTGGTTATGGCGACACGCAGCAGTAGGGCGTGTGCTGTGAATGTTTGCTGAATGTTTGCTGATAATTTTCTTTGTATTTTAATTTTATTTCTCTTTCCTGCATACGGTGGTTGGAATAACCATGGACTGTCCTTTTGTTTTTTATATTCTGGTGCTTTTCGCACTTTTTTGTCAATTTTTTGCCGGACTCTGTGTGGACCAGACGCGGCTGCAGTATGGCCGGGAGTTTCTGCTCCTTATGCGGGACTCTGGAGCGGGCGCTGTGGAACCCTCTGCAGTTTTTCCAGCAGACATGCTCCGGACAGGGACCTCAGCTGGAGACCGGCGCTGGGAGCAGCAGAAGCAGCCAGGCGGAAGGAAGCGAGGAAGACGTGGCGGCGTTCGGCAGAGGCTAAAGCGGGGGGGTCTCGCTCGTATGCCGCTTCCAACCATCATGCTGGCAAACGTGCAGTCACTCCGCGGCAAAATCGACGAGCTTCAGGCTAACGTGAAGTTTCTGGAGGAGTACAAAAGTGCCTGTGTTCTGGCACTGACAGAAACTTGGCTCAAGGACCACGACCTACAATCAGACCTGGAGATCGAGGGCTTCGGTGAGCCCATTCGTTTGGACAGAGACCCCACCAGGACAGGTAAATCACTCGGTGGAGGACTTTGCCTTTACGTGAATAAAAAGTGGTGTAACACGGTTGTCATCAGGGAGACGATGTGCACACCAGACATTGAACTTTTGTCTGTGTCTCTCCGCCCGTTTTACCTGCCAAGGGAATTCCCGCAGCTTTTTATAACTCTGGTTTACATCCACCCTAAGGCTAATACGGAGCTAGCAACGCAGGCTCTGCTAAAAACAGTGCAGCAGTTTCAGAAGATCTCACCGGACGCTCCTAACCTTATTATGGGGGATTTTAACCAATGCAGACTTGGAAAGTCACATGGACATTTTTATCAGTATGTGACGTGCCCCACTCGACTCACCAAATGTTTGGACCTGTGTTACGGCACGGTGAAAGACGCTTTTAAATCCCTGAGCAGAGCTCCGCTTGGTTCATCTGACCACAATGTTGTCTATTTGGTCCCACACTACAAACCCGTCCTGAGGAAACACAAGCCGGAGAAACGTTTGGTTCCGGTTTGGTCTGAAGAGTCCATCCAGAATCTTCAAGACTGTTTTAGCTTCACAGACTGGGATTTGTTTAAAAATACTTGCGTTAATTTAGAGGAACTTACTGACACAATTTCCTCTTATGTTAATTTTTGTGAGGGATCAGTCATTCCCAGGAAATCTGTCACAATTTTTGCAAACAATAAACCTTGGATCTCCAAATCAGTTAAAAAAACAATAAATTTACGCAACATTAGCTTTAAAAAGGGGGATTTGACTCAATACCACATACTAAAAAAACAAGTGAGGAAGGAATTAAAAGTAGCTAAAGTAAACTATAAGGAGAAGGTGGAAAACATGTTCAGGTCCAATAACTCCCGGCTGGCGTGGGAGGGCGTGAAGTCCATGATGGGGATGCCAAGTAAGAAAACTCACATCACTCTTAACTCCTCGTCCGCTGTGGAACTGTCAAATGATTTTAATTTGTTTTACAATCGTTTTAACACTAATGATTTTACAGAAGAGCTTTCTGTTTTTAAAGAAACGTCGTCAGGTGCAACAATGACTATTGATTTTGAAAGTGTAGTTAACATGTTTTTAAAGACTAAAGAAAGGAAAAGTCCGGGTCCTGATGGTATAGGGGGTCGTATTCTTAAGAACTGTGCCCTGCAGCTTGCAGATATCTTCTGTTTTCTTTTTAACATGTCTCTTCAAACCTGCACGGTCCCACAGCTCTGGAAAGACTCTGTCATTGTTCCGATCCCAAAATCCAAGACTGCTCATTCCCTGAACGACTTCAGGCCTGTTGCCCTGACTTCTTTAGTCATGAAGTCATTTGAAAAACTGGTTCACAAGACCCTCTTGTCAAAAGTTGAAGATCATTTGGACCCACTTCAATTTGCTTATCGTTCACATAGAGGGGTGGAGGACGCAACAGGAACTCTTTTAAATAAGGTTTTAGGACACCTTGAAGGTG
Organism: Garcialebias charrua; assembly: GCA_038048925.1. Taxonomy (NCBI): domain Eukaryota; kingdom Metazoa; phylum Chordata; class Actinopteri; order Cyprinodontiformes; family Rivulidae; genus Garcialebias; species Garcialebias charrua. The sequence continues at coordinate 42,341 of JBBPBX010016424.1, forward strand.
CAAAAACATTTGTGAGACTGCTTTTTATCGACTTTTCATCTGCTTTTAACTGTATCCAGCCCCACATTTTAGCAGAGAAATTACAAAGTCTGTACGGTCTTGACTTCAGCCTCATATGTTGGCTTGTGGACTTTTTAACTGCTCGGTCTCAGAGGGTGAGAGTTAATGGGGTCCTCTCTGATGTCCTTCTGTCCTCTACTGGTTCCCCTCAGGGCTGTGTTCTTTCGCCTCTTTTATTTATTTTATACACAAACGATTGTCGCAGCCATTTCCCTCAGCGTCACATTGTAAAGTTTGCTGATGACTCTGTCATCCTGTCCCTTCTGAGCAGTGATGACCCAGACCCCGGGCCTGTGATTGGGGACTTCACAGAATGGTGTGAGTCTTCCTTTTTAAAACTAAATGTTTCTAAAACAAAGGAGATGATAATCGATTTCAGGAAAAATTCTTCAGTAACAGCTCCCGTGGTCATTGACGGTGAAGCTGTGGAGGTAGTGCAACAATATAAATACCTGGGAACTGTTTTCGATGATAAATTGACCTTTGACCTTCACGTGAATGCACTTTGCAAAAAGGCCCACCAGAGGATGTATTTTTATCGGAAGCTTTGTGGTTTTAATGTTGATTCAACTTTTATGAGAATGTTTTATTCATGTTTTATTGAGTCTATTTTAACCTTTTCCTTCATCTGTTGGTTTGGACTTTTGACCTGTAAGAACAAAAGCAAACTCTCGGGGATTGTCAGGATGTGCAGCAAAACTGCTGGCATAGACCTAAGGAACCTCGCAGACCTACACAAGGTGAGGTCAGTGAACAAGGCCAGGCAGATTCTGGCAAACCCTGATCATCCACTCCATGACGAGTTCAGGTTGCTCCCATCTGGACGCAGGTTTCTGCAACCCAGATGTAGAACAAACAGATTTAAAAACTCTTTTATCCCTGTAGCAATCAGGTTTCTTAATGCACACTAATTTTAACATTGTTATTTTAATGTTTTATTGTCTTGTGTTTATATGTGTATGTGTGTGTAAGTGCATATGTATGTATGAATCTGTGCACACCTATTGACTGCAAATCTAATTGCCCCTCGGGGATAATAAAGGAACTTGAATCTTGAATCTTGAATCTATTAGATTTTTTTCACAAAAAAGACAAAAAACACACACATACAAACAAAACAACAACAACAACAACAACAACAACAACAACAACAACAACAACAACAACAACAACAACAACAACAACAACAACATAATACAAAACAAAAAGCTCAGCATTGCAGTAAGATATGATAAGGGAAATACATACTTCAATCACTAGATAGTCTAGATCTAAACATCTATAAATGCTCGAGATAAGATGGTAGACACATGTCCCTCAGAGTAATCCAAGAAGGGCTTCCATATGCATCTAAAAATGTCAGTCTTAGAATGAGCAAGGCATGTTGGAAAGTCAAGCGGGATATATTCCAAAATGAGTCTTTTCCATCCAGAAATGGCAGGGGGCTTATTAGAAATCCATTGTAACAAAATATTTTTCCGAGCACAGAAAGTTAGAACATTATACAACTTACTTTTGTTTGAATTTTGGATATGTTTGTTTGGTAGACCAAGGAGAAGAGACACTGGGTCGAGATCAATATCGGTTTTGATAATTTTCTTTATCTCAACCAAAATAGATTTCCAATATATCTGGATCCTGGGACATGACCAAAGACAGTGTGTAAGGCTGCCTTCATGTATTTTACATTTAGGGCACAGTGACGAGGATCCTGGTTTAAACTTAGACACTCGGTTTGGAGCCAAATGAGCTCTATGTAGTAATTTAAGTTGTAACGCCCAAGAACGATTACAAATGGAAAAATTTTCGGCAGAGTTCCAAATACCACTCCATGTTTCATCAGTTATCTCGACGTTCAGTTCTTCTCCCCAGGCCTGAGCCAAAGTGGATAAGTGACTCTTATCACATTTCAATGTTTTATATCACATACTGACACTTCACGAGTTCCAAAAAACAAATTTTCAATGCTCGAAGCTTCAATGTCCCTGAATAGTGTTGTTTCTTTTTTAACAAAGTCTCTTAAATAAATAAAAAACGAAAGAGGTTATTTTTCACTACTCCAAAGACTTCCATAACTTGATTAAAAGACATAAACACCCCTTCCTTAAAAAGACAACCCAGAGAAGAAATACCCTTAGCCCCCCACTCTCCGAAGCCTGCATCTAACATACCAGGAAGAAAATCAGGGTTCTGAATAAAGGGTATAAATGGTGATGTTTTCCCAGTTCTTCCCTCGATATGTTGAACCGCCCTCCAGGCCCAAACTGTATTCACAGTAATTGTATTATTACAACATTTATGTATTGTTTTCATAGTTTTAACAAAAATTAGACTTTTGAGAGGGCAGTCACATAATGAGGCTTCTATATCAAGCCACACTGTGGATGGATTCTCAGATATCCATTCCCGGACATATAATATAAGAGAGCTCAACTGATATTTTTTAATGTCCGGAAAAGCCTCCCTTGTCTCTTGGTAACTGCAGTGTTGACATTTTTATGAATGCCCTTCTTTTGGCCCATATAAAGGAATTAAACCAACTTTTTAATTTTTTGAATCCACTTCTGAGTAAACAAGACGGGTATCATCCTAATTGGGTATAATAAGCAAGGAAGAACGTTCATCTTGAGGAGCAAAATTCTGCCCATCCAAGATAAAGGAAGATAGTTCCAGCGTTCAAGGTCTAGTTTAATTTGTGTAAATAGTGGGACAACGTTGGTTTTGAACATCTGATCAAAAGCAGGTGTTATAAATATGCCAAGATATTTAAATCCTGCAGGAGACCACCTAAAGGGGGAGTTAGGTATGTAAAGTTGTTTACCCAGAGGCATGGCCTCGGATTTAGAGAAATTTATTTTATATCCCGAGAATGAGCCAAATTGATTAATAATTGTAATAACTCTTCCAACCGAGGTGGTAGGTCTGGAGATAAATAACAAAACGTTGTCGGCATATAAAGAAATTTTATGGGTCCCCTTATCAGTGTTGACACAGAATATGGTAGGGTCGCTACGAATTGCTTCAGCTAATGGTTCAATTGCAAGAGTAAATAAAAGAGGTGAAAGAGGGCAGCCTTGCCTGTTCCCCCTTCCCACTTCAAAATTTCTGGACCTAAGCTCATTTGTAATAACTATAGCTAGGGGACAGCTGTAGAGGACTTTAATCCAACTAATAAAATTGGAACCCAATCCAAATTGATGCAGAGTATGAAAAAGATATGGCCATTCCACGCGGTCGAACGCCTTCTCTGCATCCAAGGAGATCACAAGACCATCCATCGCCCGCTGCTGGCACATCCGAATAACATTCAAAACACGTCTGAGATTATTGCAGGAATTACGACCCTTAATAAAACCCATTTGGTCTATCCCTACCAATAAGGGTAACATGTTTTCCAGACGCATTGCTAAAATTTTGGACAGTATTTTTAAATCTACATTGAGTAATGAGATGGGTCTATAAGAGTCGCAATTTTCTGGAGGTTTAGACTTCTTAAGAATTAAGGATATATTAGCTTTCCGAAGTGAAGGGGGAAGGGTACCGATATCTAAAGAATCATTCAACATAGATAAATAGGGCTTTGATAACAGATCAGTAAATGTTTTATAGAATTCTGAGGTAAGCCCATCCGGGCCCGGTGCCTTCCCTCCCTGAAGTGATCTGATGGCTCTCTCCACCTCTGCTTTCGAAATTTCTGCATTTAGGTCTCTCTTTTTGCTCTCTGTCAGGTTAGGTAGCTTAATTTAAAAAAATTAAAAAAAAAAAACGTTTCTATTAAAGATTGAAAATTGTCACATTGTTCAGATTGGTATAGATTTTTGTAAAATTCATAGAAAGCTGCATTTATTTTCTCTGGATCTGTTAGACAAGAACCCCTCCGGTCAGAAATTGAAGCAATTGCCTGGGTGGACCTCAGTTTTTTTGTGAGATAGGAAAGGTATTTACCTGGCTTGTCCCCATATTCAAACAGTCTTTGTTTAGCAAATTTGATTTTGTCTGTAGCATTCTGCGTCAGTAATGTATTCAGCAAGCACCGGATGGCATTGAGCTCCCCCAATTTAGACTGTAAAGTTTTTTTTACATATTCTTCCTCCGCAAGTCGAAGTTTCCTTTCTAGTATTTTTTGTTGTTCTGCATTTCTTCGTTTTTTGCTGCACATATATGATATTATTATTCCTCTACTAAATGCCTTAGCTGTGTCCCAGAGCAAAGAGGGGCTGCTAGCAGAGGGGGAATTAACAGCAATGAATTGTTTGAATTCTGTTCTAAATTATTCTGTAAATTTTCCATCCTTTAAAATTAAGGGATTTAATTTCCAGTTATAGGATTGGACTCTAACGTTTTTAACAATATAATTTAAGTATACTGCAGCATGGTCGGAAATAGGGGTGGGCGATATGGCTCAAAAATTATATTGTGATATTTCAGAGTATTGGGGTTTCAGAGTATTATCACGATAACGATAAATTTCGTGATATAACCCCCCAAAAAAATCAAATGTATTTATTTGACAAAATTAACTTAACATGTTGCTTTGCAGTATTATATAAAATTTTAAAAAACAACAAGGGGTAATTTTACTGAAATTACTTTATTTAGTAAAGTATTTAGTCTCCAAGTAAAACTACACCTGCACTTTAGTTTTTGTGGTGGTTTTTTAATCTATATTTTGTGCAGACTTTTTCAATCTAAATAACAGATCATTTTTAAAGTATATTTTTTTTCAGAGATTACCTGGCTAACATCAGTCTGTCAGGAGATGTGGCAGAGTGAAGAAATATGTTTATAAAAAATGTTACATACAGCTCCTTTAAATGAGCTGTAACTTCTACAAGTTGATCAGCTGACCTTCATGTTTCAGCTTCATCTGTTGTCATATGCTTCCTCTGATTCATTTTTTTAACTGAACTGTCTCTGATGGAGTGATGTGGAGCCGCGCGTGTTTAACACAGTTTACAACGGGGACACGCAGCGAGACACGCTGCTCCGAGCTGCTCCGAGCTGCTCGGTGCTGCTCGGGGCGGAGCGGGGCGGGGGAGGGGGGGACAGCTGTCTGTGTGCCGGCTGCAGAGCAGGGGAGAGAGAAGTTGAGACGCGCGCGTTGTTTTTAACATTTTAGCAGTAACTAATTAGCGTTTTACACCAGTAGACGGTGGAGGGGAGGTGCGCAGTTGTTTAAAGTGCTCGGGTGTTAAGGGGCGGGGCGCCCTGACGTATTATGTCATGAAATTAGCATATCATAATATAAGGTTTTTGCCCGGGCAAGCTTTTTATACCGGTATTACCGGTAACGATATGATATGGCCCAGCCCTAGTCGGAAATAACAATGTGTCCTATTTTGCATGAAACAACTTGACTTAAAATGATTTTAGGGAGAAAAAAATAATCAATATGTGTGTGGCATTTGTGGGGGTTGGAGTAAAAAGTAAATTCTTTTCCAGCAGGATGAAGTTTTCTCCATACATCCACAGACCCCGCCTCTTCAAAAAGATCAAAAATCTGTTTTGATTTCCCTGAAGTGGGAAGATGGCTAATGGGGAGCTTGTCAATCAATGGGTTTTTAAGACAGTTGAAGTCACCTCCCACAATAACATTTTCAAGAGAAAAACATGCAAGTTTTGCCATTATTTCTGTTAAAAAGTTAATAGGGAGTCCTGGTGGAAAATAAACATTCAATATGGCAAATTCTTCCCCATTTATCATTGCCCTAAGAAGTACATATCTTCCATTTGTGTCTCTTAATACATTCCATGACTTTAAAGGGCACAGATTTT
>JBBPBX010016425.1:0-20343 GCA_038048925.1 Garcialebias charrua
AGGTTCTTCATTGTCATTCACATCACATGTTGTACGTGAGGTGGAACGAAACTGTGTACACAGGGTCCCAGTTCCAGCCAATAAAAGTATAAATGAATGATGTGCTGAAGTTAAAATCTCATCATTCACTAAAGGGAGGTGTCGACTTGATGCTAATGATGTTGAAAACACATGAGCACACCTTAGAATTAATGTGGAAAGAGTGACTGGTTGCATGAGAAACAAATACAAAATGTTACACAGAACTACAGAGAGTCAGAGATACTTTGTCATTTGCACCACATGTGGTACATGTGATGAAATGAGATTATGTACACAGGGTCCCAGTTACATCCAACAACAAAATGCAAGAGAAAAACAGTAATAACATCTAGGATTAACTAAGGAAAACAACAACTAGAAATACACTAATCCCTAATGTAATAGAAAAACATCATTATAAACAGCAGCACGAACATGAGTCTGTATGAGCAGATGGTCACAGATGAACACAGCAACAAGAAAACAGATCAGCATCAGCATGATGTGATATTTTGCAGTGATTATTCTTATTGTTTATTTATTCATGAGTCTAACAGCCTCAGGGTAGAAGCTGTTCCTCAGTCTAGTGGTTCTACATTTGATGCTCCTCAACCTCCGTCCTGAGGGGAGTGGGGCAAAGAGTGTGTGTGCTGGGTGAGTGGGGTCTTTCATGATGCAGGTGGCTCTTTTCCTGCATCTGGAGGTGTAAATGTCTGTGATGGTGGGGAGACTGACTCCAACATCTTCTGTGCAGCCTTCACCACTCTCTGCAAAGCTTTTCTTTCTGCAGCTGTGCAGCCTCCATGCCACACGTTGATGCTGGAGCACAGGATGCTCTCCACTGCACACCTGTAGAAGGAGGGAACTGAAAGTTATGCACCATAACTCATGTTCCCTGATGGAAGGGAACGAGGTGCAACATATCTGGCCCTTTCAATGCTGAAAGCTCGGTGAAGTGCGATCTTGGAGAAAGATGGATGGGCGTCAGCCGCTTAAATACCCAGAGGGCGGGGCCTCTGGCGCAACGCTGATGACCCTGCCGTAAAGGCGTGAATGTATTCCTTCAGGTAATCACGCGGGGGCGCAATTCCCATAGCAAGTATGTTGCACCTCGTTCCCTTCCTTCCGGGAACATGAGTTATGGTGCATAACTTTCAGTTTTGGTTTCTCTCCTGGACCTGTTGCCACCAGGACCCAACTGCCAACTGTGGATGAGCGGTAGAAGATGGATAAGTTGTCCCACTTGTAAAACACTAATTTATATGTTCTCTAATTTAAATGCAGTTATTATTTTGGAACTTCAGAAAAAGTAATCTGTTAATCTAAAAACCTCATCATACATGGCAGGGTTTTAGTATTCACTGTTTCCTTGTGTCACATCAATAAAAAGTGAACAAAAAAAATGCAGTTGCTTTTGCTGGCCAGTTTGATTTTTTTTCTTCTCCAATCACATTAATCAGTACCTTTTTGTATGATGTGTGCAGGAGTCAGACTTGATTTTTCAACTCTGAGGACAGAGTCTCTTTGATGTAAGTGAAATTGCATTGCAATTGCAGCTAAATAGCCCAATAGTCCATTGCACTTTCGGTTTCATTACTGGCTGTTTGATAAAAGTCTACCCCCCTCCTCAGAGAGTCACCAGATTTGAAAAAGTAAAATGTTTTTTGGCGATGAAGAAAGAGTGGGCAGTGAAAGATTACAGAATTTGTACAAACTGTGACTCGTAAAGAAGATGTGGTTTTGGAGGGTGTGATGAAATACTGAAGCTTTAGTTTTCCACTGTGGTAACCGGATGGTGTTTCAGAGTGTTTTGCGAACACTGGTGCTGTCAATCTGGTTGTGGGCGTGTACGGATGCAGCGGCCTATTTCTCTTGCTTCAGTTTGATTTGACCAAGTTTAGTTTTTGTTTTTCTACTAATTTATGATTTGTGTCAAGAAAAGGGCATGCTTTGTTGGTGTACAAGTTTTGTTTTGCATTATTTATTATTTTAATTATTTCTCAACACTCGTGTGTCTTGCACCAAAGGTGTTGACAATGCTGATGCCAAGAACAATAGTAACATGCTTGAGACCATTGCTTTCTGACCATAAGGAATGAATCCAAACATCTCATCTTGCGAACATCAGAGTAAATTTAAAAAAATTGGGTCTTCTCTGCTGGAATACCACACCATCGGATTTGCCCACCGTGTCTCATCCAGGACAAAGTTGCTAAAAGCTTTGTGCAAGGAAACAGAACCATAGTATGCAAGGATACATCCAGGCTAGGCTAACCACTAGCCCTGCACAGATTTGCGTTACCATCCCTCATTCTCACTAACATACGCCTTCTGGACAACAAATAGACCACATTGAATTCCTAATATCTATGCAGCATGATGTGTGGGACTGCTGCATTTTCATTTTCATCAAATTTTGGCTGAACAACAACATTCCTGACTCTGCCATTCAACAAGCTGGTCTTCCGGGCAGACCACGCCATTGCAGATGGAGGTAAGACTCATGGTGGTGGTGTGGGGGGGGTTGCTTGGTGCTGGAATTCTACTGTTGTGAANTTCAAACAATTTAAACAATTTTCGTATGGAATAACCAGACCAATTTTGTAAGAAATTTTTGTCTTGCCTGGTTTTTCGCGCTCGCTGGGAGTCAACTGTCTGTTGTGGATTCTGAGGTCTGTTGGGACCTGGGATTTAATCCGGTCTCTGGCGTCGGAGCTGGGTGCGGCCGCGGCGGAGGCTGGTTGCCTGGTCGGCGTCGTGTCCGGACCTTCGGTGGACGAGCCGAGGGGTTGTTGTCACCGAGCCGTGGGGTGTGGCGGGCTGTCGGGCGATCTGTCACTGCTGGACCTGGTCTACTGTCGACGTAGGATTCGTCCTGCTGCCGTCCGGCCTGTGTGCTTCCTGGAAGTGGATCCACCAGTTGCGATCTTTCCGGCTGCTGGAGGCCAAGAGGGGCCACGGGGTGCTCGTCGTGGGAAGGAGGTGCCTGTGCTGTGAGTTCGGCCGCAGCAGACGTGGGTGTCTGGTGGGTCACTTGAATGACCAGGCCTCGGCCTTTGGATGAAGAATAGGGGACTGCTGCCATCAAGTGGAAAAATACTGTAAGTAATGTCGTCTAAATCCAAAAAAAAAGAACCACTGGAACATAATTCTGGAGATATGGAAGATCTAAAAAGATCTTTGAGCTTTATGAGTGATGAACTGACGAAGTTGACATCTCAAACAACCCTCCTGATGGGTTTGTTTGAGGAAGTGAAACAACTGAAACTTCTAATAAGCAACAAGGACAAAAAGATAGATGAACTTGAAAAAAAAGTCCATGAACTAGAGCTAAATGCAAGACAAGAAAACATAGTGATTAGCGGACTGGAAGTTAAACCCTGGTCATATAAAAAAGCTCTCACTGGTTCAGAGACAACACAGGATGCACCACAGGAGGAGTTGCTAACATTAGAGAAACAAGTGGTGACATTTTTGAAGGACAAGGACATCGACGTGGATCACAAGGACATTTCGATTTGTTACACCCTGCCTACAAAAATGGACAAATCAAAACCTGCAATAGTTGTGAGATTCACGAGCAGGAAAGTAAGAAATAATGTGTTAATGCAAGCCAGGAAATTGACAGGAACAAAAGTTTATATAAATGAACATCTCACAAAAAAATAGTAATATTGCACGGGAAGCAAGACTGCTAAGAAATCAAAAAAAAATAGTATCTACATGGTCAAGAAACGGAAATATATGGATTAAGGTTAAGGAAGGGTCACAGGCTACAATCATAAAGGAGTTGGAAGACTTGGATAAGCTCAGAAAATGATCAATTATATTCCATTGACAATAACTCACACAAAAATAATAACAATAATTTTGATAACATAAACAATCTAATGAACAAATACATTGAAATATGACAATGTATGAAGATTCAGAATCCAAAATATATAATGTCGCAGATGTTATTAACACAAATTTCATTCCAGTTATTAAAGATAGTGAATATTATAATGAAAAACAATTTAACGATATTAATATGACAAATGGAGGCCTCTCTATTATTCATCTCAATAGCAGAAGCATAAACGCTAATATATCAAAGATAACAGATTATCTGGAACAATTAGATAGATCATTTTCATTAATAGCACTGTCAGAGACTTGGTTAAATGAGGAAAACATAAATGGTGCTCATATTGAAGGGTATGAGTTACATTATATGAATCGAAACAATAAAAGAGGTGGTGGAGTGGCTTTATTTGTAAAAAATGGTATAAAATACAAATTAATTAGTGAAATGTCGACAGTTGTTGATAATCTAATGGAAATGTTAACAATAGAAATAATAAATAAGAATGATAGAAACATCATAGTGAGTTGTGTATATCGATCACCGAGTTCAAGTGTGGAATTATTTACTGATAAAATTATAGAGCTCTTAGAAAAGAGTTGTAATAAAAATATTTTTTTGTGTGGTGACTTTAACGTTGATATAAGGAGTAAAACTGGTTCTAATAACATCGGTACATTCATAAATTCAATGAACAGCTTAAATCTGTACCCAATGATTTCTAATCCAACACGAATTACAACACATAGTGCAACATTAATTGATAATATTTTCTCAAATATAACAGATGGTGATGTGTTAGGTGGCATTTTAATGACTGATATAAGTGATCACTTACCAGTTTTTGCGATCTATTGTAAAGATCAAATCAATACAGAAACAAACATAAGAAAGATAAAAATAATAAATACATCTAAAAAAGCATTGGATAAATTAAAAGAAGACTTAGATAAACAAAATTGGGATGATGTGTATGTTGATGATGTTAATAAATCATATGATAAGTTTATGAATATTTTGGAAGCTTTGTATAGAAAAAACTGTATGTCACAAAATTGCATGAGAGAAGACTTTAAGAAACCATGGATGACGAAAGGATTGCAAAATGCATGTAAAAAAAAGAATTATTTGTATTCATGTTTTCTGAAAACTAGAACATTAGAGACAGAAGAAAAATATAAGAAATATAAAAATAAACTGGTAGGGATTATAAGAAAACAAAAGAGGGAATATTATAGTGATTTACTACATAAAAGTAATGGTAATATGAAAGCAACATGGACTGTACTGAATAGTGTTCTGAAAAAACACAAGGTGAAAACGGGTATTTCAAAATATTTTGTGGTGAACAATGAGGAAATCCATGATGAAAAAGAAATTGTCAATGGCTTTAATGATTATTTTGTCAATGTTGGAACTAGCCTTGCAACTAAAATACCTAAAGTGGATGGAAATGTGAACTTTTCAATTAATGGTTGTGTAAATAGTTTTTTTTCTGAAAGGAACAAACAAAGAAGAAATAATGAATTTAGTAAACAAATTTTCAGGCAAGAGATCTAAAGACTGTGCAGACATGGATATGATGTTTGTGAAAGAGATAATGAGTCATGTTATTGTCCCTTTTACATATATATGTAATTTATCTTTCTCAACAGGAACATTCCCAGACAGAATGAAAGTAGCTAAGGTTGTTCCACTCTTCAAAAATGGTGATAAATGTGCATTTACTAACTACAGACCAATTTCCTTGTTGCCACAGTTTTCAAAGATTCTAGAAAAATTATTTGTTTATAGATTGGACAAATTTGTTGATGGGCAAAATATTTTAAGTGAGAGTCAGTATGGGTTTAGAGCAAAGAAGTCTACATCTATGGCTCTCATGGAGTTTATGGAAGAAATGACTACAGCTGTCGATAACAAACAATATGGTATAAGTATATTTGTCGATTTAAAAAAGGCTTTCGATACAATAGATCACACCATTCTCCTTGAGAAACTGAATGTGTATGGCATTAGAGGACCAGCGCTGCAGTGGGTACATAGTTATTTGAAAGATAGGAAGCAGTTCGTACAGATTGATGATGTAAAATCTGATTATTGTAATATCACCTGTGGAGTTCCCCAAGGCTCTGTACTAGGACCTAAGTTGTTTATTTTATATGTTAATGATTTGGTTAATGTATCTGGACTCCTCAAATGTATCCTCTTTGCAGATGATACTACTTTATTTTGTTTAGGTGAGGATATGAATCAGATGTTGGAATTGATGAAGAAAGAGTTTGTCAAAATACAGACTTGGTTTAAACTAAACAAATTATCATTAAATCTAGAAAAGACTCATTATATGATATTTGGAAATAAAAAGAAATCTGCAGATGTCAAATTTACAATTGAGGATGGAGAAATCTGTAGAGTGAGTGAGGTCAAGTTTTTGGGTGTTGTCATTGATGACAAAATAACTTGGAAAAAACATATAGACTCTGTAAAAATGAAAATTTCGAAATCCATTGCTGTACTGTATAAGGTTAGGGACCTATTGAATGACAAAGCGTTGTATCTGTTGTATAACACCATCATTGTTCCACATTTAATTTATTGCATTAATGTTTGGGGAAAAGCATGTAAAACTATTATAAAACCTATTTTTATTTTACAGAAAAGAGCCATAAGGATTATTGCAAGAAAACATTACTGTCATCCATCTAGTATATTATTTTTTCAATTGAAATTACTGATGTTCCATGATTTAGTAGATTACCATATTTTAATGATGATGTATAAAGCTCATAACAATGCACTACCCTTAAATATTCAGAGACATTTTGTTAAAAGATCAAGCTGTTACAACCTAAAGGGAACTGATGTATTTGTAAAGACACAATACAGAACTAGTTTGAAGGGACGGTCTACCTCAGTCCAGGGAGTTGGATTGTGGAATGACTTAGAGTGTGATATAAAAAAAGCAATGTCAATGTTTGTATTTAAAAAAATGATAAAGAGTGAATTATTGAAGAAATATGTATGAAGTAGTTCAATGTGTAATATCTCGAAATTTGAAAATTGAGATGTGTTATTCATTTTTTTCATTATTACTTAAATATAATTATTGTTTGAAATGATTTTTTTTATTCTAAAAAGGGGCAGACAAAATAAGATATTTTCTTCTTCTGCCACCTTTCATTTTATATTTTCTTTTTTATACAAGAAACATGTTTGTTGTGTATTCTTTTTTTATAAAATGAATAAATAAATAAATGAAATGAAATATTGTTTACAGTAAAAAAAAAAAAAAAGACTGGAGTCTGTAACCTTACAGACACAGTGTGAGAAGTAACTAAAGTGCCCCTTATTGTGAGTGGAAAGCATGAATTGTTGTTCCCCTTCTTTGTCTCTGTCCCTGTGATGGACTTGCAACTTGTCCAGGGAGGACTGCAACTATCGCCAAATGACCGCTGGGGGTGGGCACCAGCTGACTGCGACCCAGAAAGGAGAATCTGGTAAAGATGATTGATGGATTGATGGATGATTTCACTGGAGTTCATTGTCAGCACACTCTTGATGGCTCAAAGGCCACTTCCCTGTTATCATCAGAACTGTGCCTCAGGATGTCAGCATGTGACAGAACCCTGCTCAGATTCCTGGTCTGGGACTGACTTCACATTCTACCACTTAGCTGGTCTGTTCCTCAGAGTGGTCCGATCCAGTAAAAAAAAAAATCTAAAGAAAAACGGTTGATTGTGTTTGCTGCCAATTTTTGAATTTCTACCAGTTTGGACCCACAACAGCTCACGGTACCACACAATGTATACATAGTTACCCTGTGACGTAACATCAGGGGCATTTCCGGTGTGTCCTCCATTATTAAAGGCTTCCTCTAGCAGCAGGTACAGATACAGTGCTGTTTACCAGTTTTGAGTTTTTTATTTTTATTTTATTCTTCTTGGTTGTTTCATGCTGGGTTACAGGATGTTAAAACCGGGTAGACGTTTGGGCAGTTTTCACTTAATCCCAAAAATAAGGAAACGTGAAGGACCTCCATCGGAGGAACTCACCGCAGAACAACCTTGGGTCTGGCTAAGGAACTGCTCTTGAAGACATCGTGCTCCGATCACTTTTTGTCCGGTAAACAAAATATTCTATATAAATCATTTTGTGAAACAATGTCAGAACAATGTCAGAGTATACTGTGTGTTGGAACTGTTTTTTTGTGTGTTTTTTCATGATTTAGCGTCTCTACTACTGTAGTTAGCTTAGAAATGCTATGCTACATGCTAACCTCCACACCGTAATACGGTACGACAACAAAGTTCTGGTTCTGTTCTGGTTCTGGTCCCGTGTTGAGCCTGGACTGTTTGTTGTTAGGAGGCTGCATGTTATTTTATTTAAACCTTTATTTAGCTGGTTAGATATGATTGAGACAGTTTACATTGTCTTTTTTTCCAAGATAGACTGGGTCAACAATGGCATTACAGCATCTCTCAAAACATGACCCTGTGGAAGTCGGCAGAAAGATACAAAAAATACCTTGAATCTCGATTTATTCTCAACGTCTTCCAACATGCTCAGGAGAACAACTCAAATACAACCACCGAAATGCTCTCTTTATATTCTGTCCCTTTCACAATAAGAGCACATTCTGACGTGAAATATATTCATTCATTCATTCATTCAACCTTTATTTATACAGGCTAGCCTCGTTGAGTCACGGGGACTCATTTACAAGAGGGACCTGTCTCACTCACACCAAACAACCATCCACTCTCACACTCACACCTAGGGTCAATTTAGAGTCACCAATCAGCCTAACAAGCATGTTTTTTGGTCTGTGGGAGGAAACCGGAGTACCCGGAGGAAACCCACGCATGCACGGGGAGAACATGCAAACTCCACCCAGAAAGGCCCCGGACCGGGATTTGAACCGGCAACCTTCTCGCTGAGAGGCAGCAGCTCTACCAGTTGTGCCACCGTGCTGCCAATATATACATTTGTGTCTGCCACACAGGCCCCCCTGAACCCTCAGAATGTCACAAACACCAAAAACACAAATTGTGAAACCGGTGCAAAACAAAAAATAATTAAATGAAATACCTAATGGTAACGGCTAGTGAGTTTGATAAGGCGGCCACAGTGGCTACTCTTCACAGTGACAGGTGTTGAAGTTGAAGGAGACTCCGCACCAACTGCCACTTAACTGTTCACCTGAGGGAGGTAACTCAGCTGTAGGGGGAAAACCTGAAAGAGTGGGCAAAGAAATTGGGGGATGGCCACGACGAGATGGCTGAGTCAACTCAACCGGGTCCCCCGGCAAAACATGAGCTGGTTTCAAACGGTCCACTGAAACCCTCTCCTGAATACCCCCCAACTCCACCAAAAAATCTTTAGGTCCCCTCTCCAAAACACGAAATGGGCCTCGATCAAAAAGTTTGAATGGGGGTGAACGGTGTGTGTCATGGCGGATAAATACATACTCGGCCGACATAAGGTCCTTCGGCACAAACACCTGTAGAAGGCAGTGATGTGCTGCCAATGGGGCAACAGATCTATTTTCTCCTGTTAGGACTGCCCTACTCCCATTGGGAGCAACTGAACTCGCTGGAACTGGAAGAAACTCCCCTGGTACCCTCAAAGGCTGGCCAAGGACCAACTCAGCTGAAGAAAACCGCAAGTCTTCTTTAGGAGCTGAACACAGGCCCAACAAAACCAAAGGCAGGTGATTCATCCAACCATTATCCACCAATGAGGACCGCAATGCTGACTTCATTGAGCGGTGGAGGTGGTGCATCAAAAACCCACCGACACCAGCCACTAGGAACCAGAGGAAACAAAAACCGCATACGTGTTTATCTGAAAATTCGGCTCCCTGACTGGCCTTGACAGCCCGTCTTATCGCAACACGCCTGCAGAAGTTTTGTAAACCTGATGCTCTCGCCCCATCCCAACCCTTCTACTGAGGAATTCCACTGACTTTTCAGAGGAGCCCAGCTGAATAAACGTTCTGTCATCATTTTAGGACTCTGGATTCGCCTCTGCAGCCCCCACCCCCCAGTGTGCACAGATCTCTCCAGAGGGAACTACTGTATATGAACTGAGTGATTTTATCTGAACCCTGTAATGCCTCTGCAGGCTGGCTGCCCACCGCCCTTGAGTCCCCCGCCCCTCTGCCTAATGTCGGCGTCATTACAGCATGTGCTTGTGTGCAAGATTTTTTTCCATTACCCAATTTTTGACCTTCAAACAGAGGTAAAAAATGTGTTAGGATTTTTTTTTGTCTCCATGCGTCATTTTTCACAACTTTTATTGTCTATCCAAACAGATCTCACTTGTAAATGAGCCTTCGAGGTTCAATGTGACTTACTGTATCTGTTTAAATAAAGGTTGAATGAATGAATACCCTGTAGGACCGAATCCATAAGTCGCTGGAACGTCTGTGCTGCGCCTTTAAGGCCGAAGGGCATCCGTAAAAACTCAAAAAGACCAAAAGGTGTGATAACTGCAGTTTTTGGTACATCTGAAGGATGCACAAGAACCTGATGGTAGCCCCGTACCAAATCTACCTTGGAAAAAACAGTTGCCCCTGCCAGGCGGGCAGAAAAATCCTGAATGTGAGGGATTGGGTACCTGGATTTACGTGGGCTGTTTCTTCCATTGATAAAATTTTTTCCACAAAACGCACCGGGCCAGGAGAAACGGCTTGCCCTTTCGACACGCATGCGGTGGGATACATTATGGACTCGGAGTGAGTGGAAGCCAATGTGTCTTACCGTTCTTTCTGTCGAAGACGTGGAAGATCTGTGGATTATTTGGATATTGGTGGCAGCTACTCTGTTTTTTGGCGTTGGCGGAGGTTTCTGCTACTGGAAGCTGAGGAAGGCTACTGCGGCGATGCGCTGGCGAGACTTCCTGCCCAGCAAGATTCTTTGATCCGGGCTATGACCTCAACTTCCCAGCTTTTGTATGAACTGAACCACACGATGGGAGCAGCGGTGGACAGCCGCGGACCTGCAGTGCGTTTTGGGACTCGTTTACAGCCGTCCGGGCTCAATCAGGGCACAGTTGAGGATTTGTAGCTCGGAACCTCACATGATTCGGCAATTTTGACCTGAACAGCACCTGGACTTGAAAGGTTGCAGTCAAAAGTACACTGTGGCCTGACCTGAAAATAAATAAAGCGACTAATCTAATCGGGACTCTGAGCGACGTTGAAAGAAGGCTGTTTGCAAAACTTCTCCTGGAGTCGAAAGCTGTTNTTCTCAGTAAACAGCAGCGAGCATACAGCACTTCCTGGATTAGTGGGTGACGTCATGACGCATGACGGAATAGTCCATTTTAGTAGGGGGGAACAGAACTCAACCGTTTTTTCTGTTGCGTTTTTAAAGATAGTTTTCATCGTAACTATAATTATTTTTATGTTAAACGTACATTAACAAGCAGGAGCAATGTTAGGGATGTAGGTGATGGCTGGGGTCCCTGCTTATTGGCGGCCCCTGCTCATTGGCGGCCCCTGCTGATTGGCGGCCCCAGGCCACGGCCTCCTTCGCCTGAATGGTAGATCCGCCACTGGTTGCGGTTCCGTGCGTACGTCCCTCTTAGGATGGTGCGTGCGCCAATTGCAACACTTTGTACCTTGGCGCAAATATGCCAATAAAGATATATTCTATTCTATTCTGTCATAACTGGTTGCGTTCTTAAGGCACCAAAAATCCCCACAGGGTCGCCAACCCCCATCGGCCTTTGGCACCATGTGCAAGGGGGGTGCCCATGGACTTTTGGAACGTCTCACAATGCCAAGACGCTCCATGTTAACAAACTCATCCTTGGCTATTGCTAAAGGCTGGGGCAGAGCTCCGCGCTCCAGCGAGCGCGACGCCCCACTGTGTGTGCGGCGCTCGCACGCGGCTTGCACAAGTCTTTGAACGGTTGCGCGAACGCGCCAAGCTCCAATTTTACGACCGCGTACGCGATGCGCGGTGTCTGACCAATCAGCGACCTCAGTTCAGTCCCCCTCGTGCTGCTTTGCAGCATGTAACAGTCACAAGACCACATTGAAATAAGAAATATAAAATATGATAAAAATACATTTCTGTGTTTATTTTATTTCTATCCAAGACACTATGATAAGAATGACTATATATTTAATATAGGCGGATACAGAGTACAGTATCTGTTTACAATTCTGGTTGGTGGTGTGCCTCGTGATTTTTTCAGTGAAAACACTGTGCCTTGGCTCCAAAAAGGTTGAAAAATACTGGTCTAATGAAAATAAACAGTTTAAGTTAATTAGAATGATTTAAAAAATATATATATATATATATAAAAAAAATAGCTAAACAAGAGCATGGTTTTGCTAAATTAGGCTGAAAAGTTGGATTAAAAATGTAGAATTAGCTGAAAAAGCTGAAACAGGCTATATACAGAAATTATTAAGTAAGATACCTTGATATCACAATATTTTTTGCCTCAATAAAAGCACGGTCCTACTTGTTATTTATTTAATTGTTCCATACATATCTTTTAAAAATGGGAGTTGAAACTGCATATTTCTTGGTGCATTTGTGTGTACAACTGGACCAGTGCTCTGTTTTTATTTTTTATTTATTTTATAGACGTTTTAATAAGATATAACACCCTGCGGACTGTTGCTCGCTGCTCTCAGAGCCTCTCAGCTTCTGCGCAGAGAGGAGCATGAGCCGCGCGGCTTCTCTCGTCTTCTCCCTGGCTCCCCGTTCTGCGGTGACCCCTGGAGTTCTGGTCGTTGACTCAGGGCTCGGTTCTGTCCAGAGAGCACGGGGCACGCGTGCTCAGAGCTCCGCTGCGTGCTCAGAGCTACCTTTCTGAACTCCCGACCCACGGGGAGAGAAAAAGAGAGGGGCAGATCTTCCCGGAGCTTTTGCTAAAAATCTGCTATAGAATCATGAAATAACACATTTAGCGTTATTTCTCTACAATATAAATAAACGCTCCTGTATTATTTTTAAATAAACAAATAAATAATGGCGATGCAATTTGAAAACATGGTGAGTCATGGACTTTAAAGAATTCAAAAATGGAAGGAGGAAAATAATGATTACTGTATTTTTAGCCTGTATGACATATTTATGGATTGCTTTTTCTTCTTAAATATGAAACAAACATTGAGGCGCTGAAGTTAGAACAGTTTTATTTAGATACAGCAGTTAATAGAGTAATAAACGAATTCTCCACCTCTTCAGGAGTTGGTGCTGGGTTCCTGAAACACAAAAATAAACGTTACATTAAAACGGGTTACACTTCTCCATTTTAACAGGACTAGATCATTTTCTACAGCGTGAATGTGGGTGAAATGAAAAATTAGAACTTCAGCTCTGGACGAGGGTCTGGTTTTAACCAGGCTAGAAGGCCTCAGGATTGTACGGTTTTTTGAATAAACAAATAAAATATTTGCGGATAGTTCGAGATAAATTAAATAGGGCCGAATGAACCGTTACAGTTTGAAGGATTGATCAAAAAAGATTATGACATTCTATCTAAATAATTTTAGGTTATAACACTTAGATAAACGGAAAAGTAAGAAAATTGCAGTGGACCTCCCGTTAGCATAGCATATGCCTAACAGCGGACATTTTATAACTTTGTAACGGTAGACGGCTCACATCGGATTCGCTAACAAAGCGTACAGTGGCGCGTCGTGTAGATAAACAATATCGACTTTAAATAATCCAAATTTAGTTTTTGTAGACGAACTTAGCAGCTAACAGCAAAGCTAACGAGCCACGTTTGACGTGGTTCACGAGACTTCGTCTTATAATTTGTGTATAGGACGTGAGGCATACTTGCATTTTCCAATATAAGAAGCAGAGAAAGTGGATTACCAATTTGGAAGACGTACTTTTGTGAATAGTTCCAGTGAATGTCCACGTCTTGTGAGCGGACGCAAAAGACAGTCGTTTCCTGTACAGCCTGAGCAGGGTTGCCAGGTGAGAAATGTAGGATTATCGTACACCCATTATAAACAAAATAATAAGTACTGTACTGTAGCGTCTAACAGGCACTCACAGCTTTGTGGCGTCAGTACTGGGGGAACCATAGACATTAATACGCATTATTGTCTGGTGGTAATTAATGAGCTCAACAGAAAGTCTTCTGTCACATTTAGAAAAGCACGATTAGCTGGAATTCCAAGACGCCTTCAGGGTTCACGAAAAACTCCGACAGACAGTTGCGACAGGCTGATGAAAACCGATCACAACTACACGTTTACAGAATGGCGAAATTATTGTATTTTTGGCCTTTGTCGGGATTATTGATCGTACAGAGGGCAAAATTATCGTACAAATACGAAAATTATCGTACAGCTGGCAACATTGAGCCTGAGTATAATGGAGACCCCTGATGGACGAAAAAAGGTACTGCAGACAGGAGCATAATAATTTCTAGAAAAAACCAAAAACAGGTCGGAGTCACTTTATTTTTTAATTTAGTCATCCAGTTGGGTTATTCGTTCTGAAACATTTAATAAAAGTAAAGGGATGCAGGTACAGAGTTTAATAACTGTTTGGAGTCAGATGAATAAAAGAAGAGGACAGATTGGGGTTTGAAGAATAAATAATAATAATAATAATAGTAATGAATTCAATTTATAACGCACTTTTCATTAATGGAAATCTCAAAGTGCTAAGGAGGGAGTAGCCCTCACAGACAGGTCTTAAATGAATACATATTTATAGATGTGGAAAATGGATTTAAAATTCATTCATTTCTAAATTTTGATGCACTTTTAACATGCAGGAAAGGGTTTTAACAGAACTGTTTTTTTGTATGTCCAGAAGCTCAGATTTAGCTTTTTTAGATTTCTCTACATGGATTATGGAGCATGCATCAGGGTATTTAACAAAACAGTTTGTTGAATAAATGTTTTAAAACGTGCAATCACTGATCATTTCTTTAATATGTAATGCACTTAAATGTTAAACTGAGTAAAAATGTAAAAGGACAATTAATTTAATGTTAATATTTTTATAATTTCTTTATTCTTTGCACTAATACAAAGACAAAAGTGGACTTTTGGAATGAGTATTCTGGTCTGACCCCCTTGAGATCAGATTAAGCTGTATGCGGCCCCCAGATCAAAATGAGTTTGACACCCCTGGACTAATAGTTATATACCTGGAACAACAGGCCAAAATGAAAGAGCCCACATTTTACTTTGAATAAATGAGCCACTGAGCTTAATAATTTCAAATTGACAATTTAGGAGGGCATGAAAATACACACGATGCATAAATAAATCCAACAAGTAGGCAGATCTTAGAAGTCTCAAGGAATTGGCTAATTATCATAGACTGTATACTAGCAAGGGGGTCTTAGGAAATAGTAAATTATATTTTCTAAAATAAAAGTAGGCTACAGTATTTTTTGATTTCAGGGTTAAATTGATTATTTCACTTTTAGGTAAACTAATGTTTTGGATCTGTTGTGCAGATCAGATTAAAAGATGCCTCCGTCGAAGGATCCATAATAGAGCTTGTTAACAGAAAATTAATTTGATCCTGGTCTGTTAATGATTTTTTAATTTTTTAATTTTTTAAATAGCCTCATTGAACAATGTTGATGGAACAAGAGTGAGTCTTATGAATCCCACCTCATCTATACAGAACACATAATGGTAAATATGCATTAAGATAGGCCTCTGTCAAAACACATGCAGCATCTGACTTTTGAATCTCAGCTACTGTGGTTATTGATCAGATCGGATCAGATTTAATATGAAGGTGTGTCCAGAAACTGAAGAACAAACTCATATGCAACCTTGCTCAAAGAACTTTGAGGGGCATACGCAAGGAACGACTGAAAACAACAAAGGCACAGAAAGAACAAAAGACTGTCCACAAAAACTTTCAGCCGAGCAGAGGCAAAGACTTTCTCAAAGAACTGTCAAAACATGGTCATCAGACACAAATGGCCAGGATATACGGTCCGGATTTGGGGGGTCCGGACGAGAATCAGAACCCAGTGAACGTCTCACTGGGGGCTGGAACAAGAGAAAGCTGAACACGTTCTCCAAACAGACAAGAGAACAAATGGTCCTGAAGTCACTCACACCAGCAAAGGCCGCACCCATATTGATCTGTGAGGATCTGTCGTTGATCTTAGTAGCCGGGATCAAAACTACAGTTGCTATGATAAATTTTTAATGAAACACATAGGCACATTTGGGCCTGCTAGCGCAGGCTTCATGATTTTTAGTTATACTGTGCTCAGGTGGATCTGACGACTTGCTTCTTCTGGTTCCTGTAACTCTGTGGTGAAGCTGAAGGGGAGCAAGGGAAATGATCCTAGCTCCTGACCCCAAAACGAGTTAACTTTTATATTTTTGTTTTTGCAGTTGTCCTTGGCGGAGTGCATGTTGGGATTCTGATGTGTCACAAGGGGTACATTTTGGTAAATGATTATAATTTTAAAGAAAATGAGATGATATCGTAGATTATAGTTAGCTATATGGTTGTGAAAACCAAATTAGTGGTGGCAATAGGCTGAGGTTTAGGAAACATCTGACACTAGTGCTTAGGTTAAAGGATGGTAAATTTAGACACAATTTCCAATTTATTAACCAAATAACTTTGGCATAATTGAAACAAGGTAGAGTTTTGTTTCAAAAGGGGGTTAAGAGGTTGACAGATGTTTCTAAAAATAGAGAGGTTGGAATTGGTCCCTAGAAATAACTAATTAGAAATAACTAGATTGTAAATGTTTCCTAGAAACAACTAGGTTGACAAATGTTCCTAGAAATAACTAATTAACTAAAAGATGAACTGATAAATTGGCGTTATAAACAAAGTTCACTTGCGTTGATATTGAGGCGGCATCGGTCTTGAACGTTTTATTTTCTTTAATCATGTCATGGAGGAAGGAGTATTGATGCAAGCATATTTCAAATGAGCAATTAACAACACTGTTTTTTTTTTTTCCCTCTGTGAAAGTGTGTGAAGCAGGAGGGGGATGCCCCTTGGAAATGTTTCCTGGCCTGCAGGCTGCACTCAAACCTGAAGTGGACCTGATCAGAGGATGTTTAGAAATATGATGGTTCTGTAGAATTATAGCAATTGACTTGACTAGACGACATGTGACTTATTGACTCAGGAAAAAGGTGTATAGAACTACAGGTGTACAATGTTTTGTGAATTATGCTCTGCCGCCGCTTGCTATGTTATTTTTTAATTATGCTCTGCCGCCGCTTGTGATGTTATTGTTATGTGTGTAATTTCTGCTATAAGCTGAGTGAAAAGGTACAGTATTTTTTGTAAGTATGAACCGCCTTAAAACTACTCATAATTAACCCTAATGAAGATTAAGCCTCTTCCAAACCAACTAACATGCATGATTCATTCTTTGTACTACTGATTTATAATTGATTGGGTGTTGTTTGCTGTGGCACATTCTGTTTATGATAGGTGGTTCCTGGAAATGCTCCAGCTGAGGGAGTTTTCTCAACGGAGTCCCGGGGAGGCAAGACCAGACAGCCCTGGTCAGGAAGGACCCGTGGGGGGTCGCTGAACGCACACCACAGGCAGTGCGTGTCAATGCCAGGGGATCCACACGGTTCAGTGTGCTCCAGCCCGTGAACCAGGAAGGAGCTAAAGGATTGGGCTGGACAACAAGAGGAGCTCGCATTCGAACTCTTGTGCCTTGGTAGACGAAAGTAGCCGAGTAAGTTGCGTGCGAGGCTCAGAAGGACTCTGTTTAATGGAGCCACTCGGTACTGGAACATGCACACATAGAACAGACACCTAAAACGATAAAAACACTACATATTAGAGTCTCACATTACACGAAGAAAACTCGGGAACATAGGAGGACATTCCCGAGCACCCAAGGGGAATGCCCCTGAGTACGTGTAAAAAGTATATTAATGTTTCTGTGATGATGATATAAATCTGGTGTTCTTTCTCTATTTTTGTGTGTTCAAGGGAGACAACTGCCTTACTGCTGGAGGATGAATTTGGGAACTCAAGGTTCATAATTCTGCAATATCCTAAGCGCTTACTATTAATATCGTTCATAGTTTGCATATATTTCCTTATATTCTACAATTTGCATATTAATAAATTCATTCGGGTCTGGACGACCCACTGGACAATTGGCTAATAAAGATCTTCGGTCACTGGAAACAGGTGTTCGTATCTATAATGGTATCATTGGCTATTCTCTTAGGCATACTTATAACTTGCGGGTGCTGCTACGTGCATTGGTTAAGGTCTTTGACGGTTAGACTTATCACGTCCACTCTGGAAAAAGGAGACCCTGAAGTGATGAAACAACTGTTTTTGTTAAAAAACTATAACTTGGAGGATTTTGAAAAGAACTGATTGAATATTGTGAATATATGCGTTTAGCTGCGTTATTAGGTGTGTGATTTTATTTCTTTTGGGATGGACCTCAGCAGAATGAGGTCCAAAGGGGGATTGTTGTGAAATAAAAATATATTTATCTTTGTGTTTTCATTTATTTTCAAGGAGTCTTCACACGGCGTTCAAAATGATCACGTTTTCCTCATAGAATGGTAAGGGTTTCCTGAGAGGTGGTACTAAAGGAATGCGTGGAGTTGGCTCTGTTCTGGTGAGGCTGGGGGATGATAATATAGCTGGTGCCTCTTTGTCCTGTCAGTTTTACGACTTTGTAGAATATATGACTTGGGGAGACCACTCGAGCAAGCTGGGGGGAGGCAGTGGTATTTCCTGTCTTCTGGCAATAAAGGGGGGACGGCAGGCTCTGAGGCAGGGCCCCCACAGAAGGGTATAAAAGGTTTCCATCCTCCAACAGCAAGGCAGAGAAGTAGCCCACGAATCAGGTTGTATGTCCTCTCCCCCCTCCTCTCTCCCTGTCTCTCTCCCCCCTCCTCCCTTCTTTTCTCTCTCTCTCTCTTTTCCTGTCACTGTCCACCTTTTTAAAACAAATGTAATGGATGTTAGGAATAGGACAAATGTATTCTGTGACTTTTAACTTATGATTAATTAAACTGGTTTGGAACTTTAAGTGAGCGTCTGTCATGTGTGTGTATCTCTCCTTCCTGTTCCAAAGTGAACCAAAAAACGAATTCTGGGGCGGATAAGTTTCGTACGTCAACACTAGAAATTAGAAAATTAGACTTGGTAAGATTTTACGTTTTTGCAGTGTAATTAACTTTGTTATTCTCTGAATATCTGTAACTCTGTTGTCCAATAAATTGTTTGAACTAAGGGACGTCTCATTGTGCTGGCTGGTCTGAAACATGTTTGAATACCTTCAAAACTCCACCCAGAAAGGTCCTAGGCCAAGATTCAATCTGGCAACCTTTCATTTATTTATTTATTTTTCTGATTCTGGCAAGGCAAACCTGTTGATGGCAGTTTAAGTCTGTTTTTAAATTTCTTAAATAATAATAAATAAATAAATCATCTCACTGATGGTTAACTCAGTGTAAGTTGATTTAACATTTTATATAATGAATAGTGTACAGTTACAATGTTTACAATATTTTTTAACGTTAAAAAATCTGTATGCCTCTCTTTTGACTGTCTATTGTTGATTGCCATAGGAAAGTCTATTGTCGCTGTTGTCATCATTCTTTGTTGAAACCGGGTATCTCTTGTAAATGAGTCCTCAAGTCTCAATGGGATTTACCTACCTAAATAAAGGTTAAATGAAAATTGTTTTTAAATGCACTTTAAAATTTGACTTGACTTGCATTGTTCTTGTTGTTCAGCTGGCTCTGCAGCACCTGCCTTAATCTCTGCAGATACTCATCATGGCTGCTGTTTGTCTGTGGGATTCCAAAGTATGGGTAGCTGTCCAGAACATCTGCAAAGTTACCTTCAAGCAGTTTAACACCTTCAGCTGTGAACACTTTGCCTCTCTTATCCACCATTGCCCACTTTTATCCAGTCTAAATGGCATTTCTCTGCAATTGTTCTACATGGACTCTGAACTCCTACAT
This sequence comes from Garcialebias charrua, assembly GCA_038048925.1. Classification (NCBI taxonomy): domain Eukaryota; kingdom Metazoa; phylum Chordata; class Actinopteri; order Cyprinodontiformes; family Rivulidae; genus Garcialebias; species Garcialebias charrua. The sequence continues at coordinate 19,818 of JBBPBX010016425.1, forward strand.
CCAGACTCAATAAGTGGGTATAAGTGGATACTGATTTCAAAATGAAACAGGCACACCCTTTCCATGGATGACATCAAGCTGTGTGTTTCCTTGGTAAAGGCTGCAGTTGATGCTGACTTGTGCACTTGGCTTTGAAATGGCCTCTGTATTAATCTTTCACTTGCTAGTTAAGCTTTTTGTAAAAAAAATCTTATTCTCCTGTTGATGTTATAAAGTTTCAAGCACTGCAGGATCTAAATGTGTAGTATTGAGTCATAAGCTTTCTTGTGTCAGTGCACAGGTTTTTGTGTCAAGTTCTGCAGATCCAAGCAATGATTCTATTGACCAGTAGCTCGCTTCGCTCCTCTTGGGTTGCTGCCAATTCTTTTCTGTGCCTTGCTCAGATATTGACTCATGCACTGATTTATCTTAGCAGCCGTGAAGCCTGTCAGGAGCTTCCATGTTTTATCGTGGTGGGTGATTGGACTGCAGTTAGATGGGATTGTCCTTTTTGGTGGCATTTTGTGATCTATATAAATGCAAGACA
>JBBPBX010016425.1:27049-48175 GCA_038048925.1 Garcialebias charrua
GTGCCCTCTTGTAGTGTGTCTTTCCCCCTGCATTCCCTGGTCCTTCCCTGTGTCACCTGTGTTCTTGTCCACGTGTTTTATCTTTATGTCTTGTCAGCATCAGTATATAAGTCTGCATCTGTCTGTTATTCGTTGTCTGGGCATTGTCCGGCGACGTCTCCTTGGTTCCTAGTGTATCTACATGTTTCCTGAGTATGTAAGTTTTGGCTGCCATAACAGCTCATTTGTTTTGTATTAAGTGTTTTCATTTAACCTACTGGGTCTCTGAGTCCTGCCTGCATCTGGGTTCAACCACTGTTCCAGAATGTTGCACCTAGTGAGTGAAAACAAAACAAAACAAAAAATAAAATTGGTGCAATTATGTACCTAGAGAGGGTGGCCAATGGTGGCCTTGGCCACCATAGATTTATCTTCAGCCATCTTAGCTCAATCAATTGAGAAAAATGCATTTTCAATCAATATAAAAACTAGACAGCATAGTCTCCTCAAATGATTAGTGGCCAGTTTACTTACATGTATGATGGTGGCCATCTTGGATTTTGATGTGGCAATCCACAAAGAGACCTTATTATGCCTATGCACAACTGCACACCAAAATGGAAGACGGTTTCTTACTTACTTTTCAAATTATGCAACTTACAATAAGGACGGAGGGTATTTTTAAATATCCTTTTCTCTCCATGATTTGGGACGGTAAAAGCAATGACACTTCTTACGCTAGGTAGAGGTTTGTCTGTGTATTATTATTATTATTTTTTTTTAGAAAATCCTGGATGAACATCAAAATATTGTTTGAGGTATAAAATGGGGTTGTATGGAATTTAATGATTATTCTGTGAAAAATAAAAATAAAATAAAAAAGGGAACTTTACTGATTGAAACTGGAAAGTTTTCATTAAAACACTCTTGGGCCATTATAAATCAAAAGTATGTCATGAACAACGTATGCTCATTTTACCAGGAGATGAGTTTCAGCTTCCAAGATAAACACCAGCAGAAATGGATCAGCTGGAAATCAGAGGTTTTGGTGTAGGGAGAGTCTCTTAAAACACTCAATCCACTGTCATAAAGGTGAAGCATGGAGACAAGTGGTCTCTCCAGTGTGATTGGTGGATGGTGGCTTTCAGAAACAGGATGAGTGGAGGTTCTTGCAAAATAAACAACTCAATTTTTCTCCTGCTGTTGGGTTGGTATGTTGATTTACTGAGCTAACACAGTTATGCAGCCAAAAATCTCATGAAGGAGAATAAAACAAGTTCAGTTCACGAGTTTCTGATGAAAATAGAAACATCTATTTACTTTGTGGTCCTATTACTGAAGTAAGTCAATACATGACAATCAAATTATTTTTGATAAACTGATAAATACATGTAAAACATAATAATTTTGTATTTTATTACAACCACTGCATACACATGTATAAAATATATTTTTCTATGGCCTATTTGTACTAACAAAATTGAAAATTTCATACAGTAACCTGTCTGACATTACAAATAGTTTAGTTATAAATATTCACACTTATCTTTAATGAAAATATCAAATTCTCACAGTTTTGTCGCTTTCCTCCCTTTGTCGGTTATTATTCACTCTGTAGGCCAAAGAACCAAATCAATCTTTCACAGAGCTCATTTCATAGATCAAATGTGATGCACTGCACTTCAAAAATATTCACAGGCAAAGAAGATTAAGGAGAATATTAAATCTCTTGTTCTCATAGCTCACCTTGTGTCAGAGCTGGAGAGAATCTGCTCAGCACAATAATGTAGATAAAATATATAATTTACTAAAATATACACAGATAGCGGGTCAGCACGGTGGCGCAACGGGTAGAGCTGCTGCCTCTCAGCAAGAAGGTTGCCAGTTCAAATCCCGGTCCGGGGGCATTTCTGGGTGGAGATTGCATGTTCTCTCCGTGCATGCATGGGTTTCCTCCAGGTACTACAGTTTCCTCACACAGACCAAAAACATGCATGTTAGGCTGATTGGTGACTCTAAAATTGTCCCTAGGTGTGAGTGAGAGAGTGAATGGTTGTTTGTCTCTATGTGGCCCTGCGATGCACTTGTGACCCGTCCAGGGTGTACCCCACCACTCGCACTGTGATTGTTGGGCTTTTAATTCCAATTTATCTATTGAATACTATTTTTACAACACTTTGTTTTAAGTTTTAGGTAAAATCTCAACAAACCTTCCATTCCTCCTAAAAGCCTCAATGTTTGTGAAAATCACCTGGATGAAGTTGTGTTGCATCCAAATGTGAAACGATGTGCATTTCTCTTTGCAGGGTTTTTGCTCATCATTTCCTCACGTCCAACATATCGGATGCAATGTCAAAACAGTTCAAGGAACTACCAAGATACTTCACAGAAGCCTCAGGCTCCCAGGTTCTCTAGTAGACAGTTTGAAAAGACGTGGAACTACTCAGGTGGAAGAATAGGGTGAGTTTGGTGTTAAAACAAAACAACAACAAACACACACACTTGTGTAGACAGCTGGCCTCAGACCTGAGAGATGTGGCGTGACTCCTGCTGCAGGGCCTGAGAACAACCAATAAAACACTTGCAGTTGTTTTGTGATACTAAACCTGCAAAGAGAAGAAGGAGTCTGATTAGAGAGTCTGATCACATCTCGCAGAGCGGAGGAGGGAAGCAGCAGCAGGACTGCCATCTACTCATGAGAAACATCTGAAACATGTGTCTGTTCTTGTCGGAAATGAGGGACTTAAGCAGATTTTATTTTAATAAGATTGCTGTGTGTGTAACGTATTTGACCATAATTTGGTTTTGGATAATGTTGCTAATATCTTTCATACGATTTTTAATTAGCAGTGGTCATTTATGATGAATAAAGTTCCATTCACTGTTTATTTGAAAAGGCACGATTAAACGTCAGATTACTGAACTTGGCGCTTTTAAATCAAAGTTTAAGACTTTTTTAAATTCCAACAGGCTTTTAGTACTTAAATATGTGTTGACAGTTCTTGTTCTCTTTTTGTTATTTTATTGTGCTTTTTCTTGCTTTTAACTTGTTGTCATAATTGCTGTTTTTGTTAAGCACTTTGTACACCATCCCTGTGGTTGTGTAAAGCACTATAGCAATGAATGAATGAATGAAAAAAATGTTGAATTGCTAATTTTAGATTGTCACATTAATAAATTTAATTAGTTTGATGCAACACTGATGCCTTATTCAGAAAACATCATGTGTTGTGTTCTGTATTAATACAGGTAGTCCCCGACTTACGAGCACTCTTACTTACGAGGTTCCGGACATACGAGCTGGCGAACGAGCAGTACATTTGTAAAGAACATACACAAAATACAGCACTTTTGTGTTTTTAGATGAAAGTGTGTTAGCTAACCATTTGGAAACAAGTTTCTGAGCATGTTAATGAACTAGTATGAACATTTGTGATGAAAAACCGAGTGTTCGTAGCAGCGCTAGCATAAATTTTCCGACTTACGATCGAAAATCCGGACTTACGAGAACACGTGTTTCGTGTTCCGACGTACGAGTTTTTCGTCTTACGAGATACTCGTAGTAACGGAACTCGCTCGTAAGTCGGGGAACACCTGTACATGCAATTTGTTTATGTTTGTTTGTTTTCTCAGTGTTTTTTTTTAATATACAATAATATTATTTTTGTTAAATTAACACATGTTCCATTTCTCCGTCACAACTGTCCCATTAATTAATGATTTCATCACAGTACTGTACTTCCACAGTCTTGGAAGCTTTTTATTTCTTCATTGTGGAGTGAAGAGAGGAAGTGGAAACACCTTCTGTCCATCTATGCATGTTGTGAGCATGAAAACTTAAACCCAACACACACCCACACACACACTCACACACACACACACACAGAATAGGACAGGATCTGTTACTTACTGTTCTAGAGCTGTCATTTCTAACACAAACCCAGAGCCTGGCCCCACCCAACCCGGATTCGGACTGGGCCGAGCCATAATAATGTGCTTAATGTGTCGGCCGGGTCGGTGTCCGGCTTTTTATTGCGTCAGGGACGCGCGCGGATGACGATCCAATATATGCAAACATGGCTTGCCATACTGCAGCTGCTGCACATGGCCATTTGACCGTGTGTTGACCGGCTGGTTGAAAGAGGTAAAAAGTTCAGTTAAGCTTCAGATATACTGCCAGTGATCCATCAGCCCAAACGGATGTTCATTCAGCCACTGCACTAAGCAGATGCGCGTGGCCAACGATCCAAACAGGTGAAATCACAAACTAGCCGACATGTCAGAGCAGGGTTCAATGCAGGCAGAAGCAGGGGAAGCATTTAATGCGCTTTGACGGTTCTTCAGCTCTGATCTTCTGCCCCTCTCAGCCATGCGCATCCACCAACCATTAATAATAGTCAGTGGGATAAGCAGTCAAAACTTAATTTAATTTTTTTTTTCCAGGTTCGGACCTGTAATTACTATTAATTCGTTGAATCGGGTGGAGTTCGGACATGATGGCTGTAGGCTGGGGCCGGGTCGGTTCAGATTATTTGGACCCGAGTGCAACTCTACTCTGTGCTACCTCGGACAAGAAAAAAAGAAAAGAAAAGGAAATTAAATCTGAAAGTTATGCACCATAACTCATGTTCCCTGAAGGAAGGGAACGAGGTGCAACATACTTGCTATGGGAATTGCGCCCCCGCGCGATTACCTGAAGGAATACATTCACGCCTTTACGGCTAGGGCGTCAGCGTCGCGCCAGAGGCCCCGCCCTCTGGGTATTTAAGCGGCTGACGCCCATCCATCTTTCTCCAAAATTGCACTTCACCGAGCTTTCAGCATTGAAAAGGGCCAGATATGTTGCACCTCGTTCCCTTCCTTCAGGGAACATGAGTTATGGTGCATAACTTTCAGTTCCCTTTCAGTCTGGTCTCTCGTGCAACATACTTGCTATGGGAACGTAATTCATTCACGCCCTTGAAATGCTCAGCAAAGTGCATGTGAGAACATCCGTCCTGAAAGACAGGCATCTCCCAGCTGCTTTCTACAGGAAATCTAGAAAGCATATGCTAAGAGGAAAAAATGCCAAATGTAGAGAACATCAACGTGATGTTTCAATTGGGCATATATATATACAACACCATCTAGGGACAGCCTAAGCATGCTTCACTAGTGTGAGTACTCATCATCTCCTTTTTCCTCTGGAGCATCCTGAGAAACAGGAGGAGCAATGGACCCACTATGTCACAAGAAATTAAGTGACAAATGCGGAGAGAAAACCCAGGCCAAGCACAGGGTAACCTCCCATGTCCTTACTAGAAAACCTTCTTTTTTTTTTGTATAGGGCGTGACTGACAAGTGGGGCCCATCTTGATGTTGGAGATCAGTTAGGGTGAGGGAGTGACCCTTCCAATAGATATATCCTAGACAAAAACATAAACACCAAGGGGTACCCATGTGAATGTTGTTACTGTTTGTTTTGGGACAAAGCAACCAAAGCCTTAGGTTCTCAGCCAGTTCCCTTCAGAGGCCAGGCTGAAAGTTGCCATAATCCTGGACGTGGATGTAGAAGCTGCCCACGTGCCTGAGTCAGTAGGTCCCTGTGAGGAGGCAATTGCCATGGTATCCCTGATAACATTTTCACATGTATGCAGATGATTTACAAATCTATCTGCCGGTCACTCCCAACCCCTCACTCAGTTCAAACACTCTTGTTGACTGCTTAAATGACATTAAGCACTGGCTCTCTCAAAACTTCCTCCATCTAAACACAGATAAAACTGAATGCATTTTATTTGGTGCACCTGATGACACCAGCAACATCCTTCCCAGTCCCAGTTTTGGTTTTCCCCTCCCCCACTTCAACCCGGTGGTCAGAAATCTTGGAGTGCAGCTTGACTCCAACTTAAAGCTTGATAAACAGATCAGTTCTGTTGTCAAGACCAGCTTCTTTCAGCTCCGTCTGCTCTCTAAAGTAAAGTCATTTCTCAGCCGTGGTGATCTAGAGAAGGCCATCCATGCCTTTGTGACCTCCAGACTTGATTATTGTAATGCTTTGTATGTTGGTATTAATCAATCCTCCATCTCCCGTTTACAGCTTGTACAGAACTCTGCCGCCCGCTTTTTGACCAACACACGAAAATATGAACACATCACTCCTGTCCTGTCCTCTCTACACTGGCTCCCGGTTCAGTTCAGGATACAGTTCAAGCTGCTGCTGTTTGTTTTCAAAGCTCTGAATGGACTTGCACCTCTCTACATCTCAGAACTTTTGAAAGTCCATCAGCCCGGCAGAGCTTTACGATCTGCCAGTCAACACCTGCTGGAGGTGCCTCGCTCAAGGTACAAACAATGGGGAGACCGGTCATTTTCTGTTGCCGGCCCAAAAGCCTGGAACAGTCTCCCCCTTGAGCTGCGTGCCACCTCTGATCTGACTCTGTTCAAAACCAGACTGAAGACCCACTTGTTCAAAAAAGCTTTCAGTGTGTAACTTTTATTACTTTTGGTATTTTAGTATGTAGCATTTTTATTTCCATTGCCTTCTTTTATTGCTGTTGTTTCTTATTCTATTTTCATTGATTTATTGTTCCAGTTTATTCATCTTTTTATCCTGTTAAGCACCTTGGTCAATGCAAGGCATTGTAGGAAGGTGCTATACAAATAAAGTTTATTATTATTATTATTAACATTGAGATCAACTCCGGGAACCACGTTTTCTGTGGCCACCTGGGGGCTATGAGAATCAGGGAGAGGGCACCCTGGCGTACCCGTTCCAATGTCGCCCTGATCAGAGGGACAAGTGGAAAGGCATAGTAGAGCACCCCTGCTGGCCAATCATGTGCCAGAGCATCCATACCCAAAGGAGCGTCTGCTTCCCTCAAGGAGAAGTAGAGGTCACAGTGCGAGCTAGCCCTACAAGCGAACAGGTCCACAGAGGCTCTCCCAAAACGTGACCAGACCTGTTCCACAATCTGTGGGTTTAGGTTCCATTCTGATGCCAAAAGAGGTCCTCTTGAGAGGGCGTCTGCTCCATAATTTAGTTCACCGGGGACATGAGTCATCCTAAGTGACAAGATTCTTGGAGCACACCATGTGAGCATCCTCTGCGCCGGACTAAGGAAGGCCCAGGACCTCGTCCCTCCCTCTCTGTTGTTGAAGGACACTGTAGTCCTGTTACCTGATTTCACCAGGATATGTTGTCCAGCAATCAGACCTTTATTGAAGAAGTATTTTAATGACAGGAATATGGCCATCAACTCCAGGAAGTTGATATGTAATCTTGCTTCCTGTTCATTCTAAAGGCCGCGGACGTTCTGATTTCTACAGATCGCACCCCATCCTGTTTTCGAGGCGTCCGTCGTGATGACCACACAAGATGACACCCTTCCCAGTGAGACCCCTTCCGTGAAATCGGACACATCTCTCCAGGGTTCCAGGGCCTTCAGGCACTCTGAATCTATCCTAACCTTTCCTGCTTGATTAGGTAGGGCGGGTTGTATTCGCCGGTTTAGCCATACTTGTATGGGCCACATTTTGAGTAATGCGTGTGGCACACAGGGAATGGCTGCCACCAAGAAGCCTAAAAGGCGTTGGCAGGTTTTCACAGGGACCCGTTGGTCCAGTTTTTTTTTTCAGGCAACGGCGAATGGAGGAAACTCTTTCCTTCGAGAGCCATGCCCTATACTGGACAGTATCAATCTATACTCCCAGAAATATGGTAATCTGCGATGGAGTCAAATTGCTTTTTTGTAGGTTTATGACAAAACCGAGAGATTCCAGGTAAGAAATCACCTTATGTGTAACTGGACCTGCCTTCTGCTTTCCGCCAGAATCAGCAGGTCATCCAAGTAATTCATGACCCTGAGTCCTTGATTCCTAAGAGGGGTCAGGGCTACATCCAGACATTTAGTAAATGTACGCGGAGCAGTCTTTAAATCCGAAGGGTAAAGCTTTGAATTCATAAGCGTTTCCCTCGAACGCAAAGCGGAGGAACTTTCTGTGTTTCCTCCACACGCCTATATGGAAATAGGCATCTTTTAAATCCATTGTACATGCATAGTCTCCTGGTCTCACAGACTGGAGAACTTGCCGCAGTGTAAGCATCTTGAACTTAAATGTTTTAATCCTTTTGTTGAGAGTCCTGAGATCCAGAATCGGTCTCAGGGAATGATCCTTTTTGGGCACCAGGAAGTACTTGCTGTAGTGGCCAGAGCGTAGTTTGCGTCCTGAGACCAAACTAATCACTCCCTTTTGCAGCATCGTCGAAACTTCCTCCCTCAGCACGTGTGCACGTGTAGGGTTGATCTTAGATTGCAGCACCCCTGTGAAGTGAGGCGGTCTTTTCGAGAACTGCAACTTGAGCCCGTGACATATCGTTGTCATGACCCAGTCGTTTGGTAGACACGCCTTCCAGGCCTGCCCATGCGCGCTAAGCCTGGACGGCATGTTGAATTGCTCCTCGTCGTATTTTAACGATGGAGGGGTGACCTTTGACCCCTCACGTGTTCTTTCGAGCAGACTGGTCGGCCCGACAGAAGATATCGCGAGATCTGACCGTCTCTGGCAGAGCTCGTGTATCTTGCTGCGGTTCATAGTTTGACCACATGGTTTGTTTATAAAAATGGGACTCGAGTCAAGAACCAGGGCAGTCTGTGCTTTGGTACTTTTATTTTTGTACATGTCTGAAACAGTGTTTGCTTTGTTTACACATGCAAAAGGCAAGTCATGTTTGGTGTGCGCCCCCATGTCACCAGTTCCTCGTAGTTTCTTACGAGCAGGGACTAGGGTCAAAAGGCTAGGTTCCCGTACCACGTGGGCGGGCGAACCTGTAAAACTGTCAGTCTGTCCTGGTTCATCAGGCCCGAGACTGCGTTCCGTAGGGGTCACCGGAGGAACCCCCGGCTGGTACTTGTAAGTTTCACTGTCACCAGCGGGTCTTTTCCATGGGAGGCCACGCATGTTTTCCTTTGAGGGAGCAAAACTTTTCCTTGGCAACCCTTCGCAGAGGGCTTCCGCTTGTTTGCGTCCTTGTTCCAGCTTGGCTTGGACGTGCTCCAGGGCTCCCCCAAAAAGTCCCGTCAACTCGATCAGGTGTTGGAGGAAAGTAGACCTCTGGTATTCCTGGAGGTCTGACAGCGTTAGCCAAAGATGGCGCAGGGCGACAACTATTTCCGCCATTGCCTTGCCTTGGGAGATGGTTATTGTCCCTATCATGCGGAACACGAGGTCAGAGGCACGGCGGGCCTCTTCCATGGCCTCCGTTGCGGCCTACTCGTCTTTTGTCACCTGGATGTCTTGCAGTTTTTCTGATAAGTACGCCTGCACCATGGTTGATGCATTCATTGTGCGAGCCGTAAGGCCCTGAGCCTTGTAGCACTTCTCGAGTTGTTTCTCCGAAGCGCGGCAGGCCCTGCTGGGTAGCGTTGGTTTCGTCCCCGTGGCTGCGGGGGCCAGGTGAGCCGCCAGAGTCTCCTCTATCAGGGGTGTGCTGGCAAGGCCCACTGTCTCCATACCCACGACATTGAGGAGTCGGGACAGTGGCAGCATGATGGGAGCTCCGGGTTCCGCCCAAGAGCGTTTGAGCTCCATGAGGAAGTCCGAAAAAATTGGCATTTTCTGTAACGTTGTCGGCTGCTTCGCGTAGAAGTAGCTTTCTGCTAGCCTCATAGCCTGTTGGCGAGGCGTGGGGTCTGGCCACGTGACCTGCAGGGCATCAGCCGCCCTATGGCACAGGTCGAACAGAGCAGGTACTGACAAGTCCGGTTCCGGAAGGATTTGCGCCAGATTCTGGGAGGAATCCACTTATTCTCCTTTGTGACCATATTCGGCATCTTGATCGGACACCACGGGCATCGAGTCCTCAACGACAACTGAGAAGTCCGACACGTTGTCCTCTCCGACTCGACCGTTGCATTCCAGGTCCACGTTTTCGAGCTCCGGTTCGGGAGCGAGCAGTTTAGCGCGACGTGTGATCTTCAGCGTCGCGTTCCTAGCCATAGATTTGTCTACCGCGTCAGCGAGGCATTTTCTCACTACCGCCGACATTCGACGGCAGTGGGAGCAGGATTCGGGGAATTCCAGCACTTTCCTCGCGTGCAGAATCTCTAGGCAGACAGGACAGGCCTCGTGGGTGTCCGTCGCCAAGAGTGAATAGCCGCATCCGCTAGGGCAGGGGTGTCAAACTCATTTTCACCGAGGGCCACATCGGCATAATGGCTGACCTTGAAGGGCCAGATGTAACTTATAAATGTAACTAAATGTAATCTAATGTAATGTAAAATAAATGTAACTACCGTACTCCTTAATGTTGAATAACTCATTTATTATAACTTATTCAACTGACAATTACAGTTGCATAGAAAACATCTGTTTGCTTGTTGCTCTAACATAAATCCTTTTAAAATTTGTCAGCTTATGAAAACCCACATAACTCCATTAATGAAGGATGAAATTGTCCAAGTTAATTAAAAAAAACATAAAACTGAGCTGCAAAGAACATGTATGACACATGTAGCATCTCACCCAAAAAGGCTACACACAGCCTTGCATCCAACTGTGAATGACAACAATTTGTGTGCATACACATACCAAAATAAAGGTTGACTCAGTTCACAACTATATTACCGTACTCAAGTTGTTTGGTTAGTCTTTGATGAGGAGATGCTGCCTGTCCTTGAACACACCAAGTGGATTCTCTCTCTATGATTGATCATGTTCTGAAAATGATAAACACAAAACAAAATGCAAGCACAATCATTAAATTGCACACAGTTGAAATTTTCTTCTTCTTTGTTGAATTACATTTTATTATATTTTAATTAATCTAAAAAAGCTAAGTCTGGTCCTCTGGACATTTAAAAAACAAAACAAAACTTCATCTTTCAGGGATGAAGATGTTCACATCCTTGATAGAGAGGAACAATGGTTTGAGAGACGAGTAAAAGAGGCCATCTTTGTGAAAAGAAACCATCCAAGGAAGGGGAACATATTATTTTAGGTGGCTGAAATAATCACCTGTTTTTTGTTTTGTTTTTTTGAATGTCCAGAGGACCACACTTAGCTTTTTTAGATTTTTCTACCTGGATTATTGAGAATGCATCAGGATATATTTGAATTAAATTTTAAGAAAATGCTAACCTGACAAACAGGAAAGTGGACAAGATTGTCCTGTTTCACTTGCCACATCCATAAGTCCAATTTTCGCAGGAAAGCCGTGATCGCGTCGGACATCTGCGTGATGACTTGTTTGCGTCCCTGCAGCTTCTGATTCAGCTGGGCGAGATGGTCGGTTATGTCGCACAACACAGCAAAGTCACACAGCCACTTTGAAGCTAGCTTTCACTGCAGCCTCGTTTTTGGCTGTGGGTTTCATGAACAAACTCTGCTGCGACTGCAGTTTGCCTTTTAATTCTTGGCAGAATGTGTTGCTTTTCTTGAAGGCTAGCTTTAGCGTACTTAGCTCCGTGTTTGGTTTCAAAACCGACACCGCCTCGTAACACAAAAGACATACCGGTCTTTCTCCTGGAAGCACAAACAAGTATTCGCCTTCCCATCTTTCTTGAAACTTCCGTCTGTATCAACTTTTCTCTTTCTGGACATGTTGGGATCATTATTTATATCTCAATTCCACTCGTTGGCATGAAGGTAGAAACACTGCCTCGGCTACCGTAGTCGAAAGGCATTGTGGGAAAACCGTTGTCGAAAGGCATAGTGGGGCTGCCGTAGTCGAAAGGCATTGTGGGAAATGTAGTTTTTGGTCAAAACTCGCTCGTATTAATTTTTAGACACTCAAAACTTTTTAATTAAGCTCTCGCGGGCCAGATAAAATGACATGGCGGGCCACATCTGGCCCGCGGGCCAAGAGTTTGACACATGTGCGCTAGGGCATGGGCGAGAGCGAGGACTCGTCATCTTGGCCTTCTTCCTCTTTGTCCTCCGTTTTCCCTTCTCGGGAGCCATGTCCGGAGACGAGAAGAGTAGAGGCTGGTCCTATTTTCCTTTTGTTCGAAGCCGTCTTCTCCATCGTCTTGCTTTGGCTGGTTAGCCTGCTAGTGTTAGCAGGAGGTTGTGACGTAGTTAGCGCCGTCGAGCGAAGCAGCTGCGGAAAGAGAAGAAAAACCTTGAGGTAAGTAGAAAAACGCTGGGCTAGCTTTCACCAGTCTAGCAACATGCAGGAAAATTTCTCTGTACGCTCAGTGTAGGGAGCAAGCTCACCTCAGTCGAGCGATGCGACAACAGAGAAGTCCCACGAAGTTCAGGTGTTAAGCGAGGTGAAGGGCAAAAAAGAGAAAGATGGATGGGCATCAGCCGCTTAAATACCCAGAGGGTGGGGCCTCTGGTGCAGCGTTGATGCCCCTGCCGTAAAGGCGTGAATGTATTCCTTCAGTTAATCGTGCGGGGGCGCAATTCCCATAGCAAGTATGTTGCACCGAGAGACCAGACTGAAAGGGAACTATCTCTGTTCTTCTCCACAGTGTAACTCCTGACCACTTGAATGTCTTGCACCAAAAACATTAAGGTTTACTTTCATTCCCTGTTCAATTCCAGTCCATAATAAAACACATCTCAAAAACAACAATCATTTACTCGTCAAGTCCCTACACAATGGGGGACATAGGCATACTGCTTGTTTATATTGGAGTTTATTCTATTTTCACCATGCTCTTTCTTCCACATCTTTAGATGTCCTCTCCTAAGGGTGCTAAGTCTCTCCACTCATAGATTTCTTGAAGTGATGCACATCTAAAACTGGTAATAAAAGAGAGGAACAATAGTTAGACCAAGACAGAAGCATAAAGATGAATAAGGAGAGAGAAACCAACTAAGATGGCAAAAAAAAAAGAGAGGCTGTGGTGTTGTAGGAGCTATAAAATTTATAAACTATTCTTTTTCCATGCCAGCAGTTTCAAAAAGAGCCCAGATAAGCAAAGAATAATTTATATGGTAATTCGCCAAAGAAAGACATCACAAAATAAAGCATTGGTGGTTTAGTAAAGTGGGAATGAGATAGATATAGGGTATGCAGTGGGAGGGAGAGGAGGTGTGTGTGTGTGTGTGTATGCGTGTATGTGTGTGTGTGTGGTGTGTGTGTGTGTGTGTGTGTGTGTTGGGGGGTGTGCTTCCCTATTGCTTAGCTGCAGTAGTACTCAGAAGCCATGATTCAGACTTCAGTCATATACTTTTTTGGGGGGTCACATGTGTTAGAGCTGCCTCCTCTCAGAGAGCAGGTCGCCCTAGCTCAAATCCCGGCAGGAGACCTCTCTGGGTGCAGCTTGCATGTCCTTTCCGTGCATGCATGGGTTTTCTCTGGGTATTCCGGTTTCCTCCTACAGACCAAAAACATGCATGCTAGGCTGATTGGTAACTATTAATTGTCCCCAGGTGTAAGTCAGAGATTGAATGGTTGTTTGTCTCATTTGTCTCTGTGTTGTTCTGATGGACTGGAGACATGTCCAGGATGCCAGCCGCCGTTCACGCAGTGATGGCTGGACATGGGCCTCAGTGACCCCTGCAACCCGAAAAGGAAGAAGCGGGTAAAGGTAATGGATGGATGGGTGGATGGATCGATGGATGGAGTCTTATATTTTAGCTGGAATGTCTTTTTATGTCTGAATTCCACTATGAAACTGGACTTTCAACACAATTGCTAATTATTTATTTCCACCAAATGACAGGGTCTCAGGAGGATGCTGAAGATATTGGATTTATGATAGCAGGGTTTCTGCTTTTTGGCACTGTCGGATACCTATGTTATCGGCAATTACGGCTGCAGTTTCGGCCATGGCAAAGCTGCCAACCTTATGTGAAAAATTGGTTTGTGCTTTGAGCTCTCAGACTAAGCTGATTAATGAGCTCAATCATAAGATGGAAGTGATTTATGAGCATCGCAGGCCACTTGCGTCTTTGGAACTCGCCAGTATGTTTGGTACAAACTTGGGGGGAGCTAATAAGCACGGACCAGCGGAAAGCTCACAAATCTAGCTCTGTTGGATATCGAAAGGACAAGCAGAACTAAACGCTGATGAGAAAAAAACAATCTGCCTCCACAAAAAAACAACTATGGTTTATCTCAGACCTGCTCATTACGTCGATCGCGATCGACCGGTCGATCGCGGAGGCATTACTGGTCGATCGCAGCGTGACATTATTATTATTATTATTTTTCCCGCAGAGTGACATTAAAAAAATTGTCAGCCAATCAAACATCCCGTTACTTGATTGACATACAGGGCAACCAATCAGATGACAACTGAATCTTGAGTTGTATCCTCCCATCACTTGATTGACATACACGGCAACCAATCAGATGAGAGCTTTAGGTCATTACGCATGCAGTTTCTGAAAACAACGGCGCGAAGGTGAAACGCAGCGAAACATACCAAGCTAAAACAATCAGATTTCGGACTGTTCATGGAAAATACGACATGGACTTCCCACCCAAAAGCCAGGTGAGAAAGAGAAAGGTGGAGGAACTAAAATCCCTGTTCGGACAGCAGCAACTTCAAAGCGAAACGCCCCCACCATCTTCCGGGTGAGTGACGCTGTGATGTTTCTCTGCACGCTTAAACATACTGGTTGGGAGTTGACGTGGCTTTATTATTAAAATCATACGAGACACTTTTCATACAGCATAACCTCCTTGACTACTCTCTGTTCTCTGCACGTTTCCCTGTCCCGCAGCGCGAGCGTTTGCAAAACACACTTTCGCGCTGCGTTCAGGGACAGTCTGTAAAATACACCGCTGTAAATCTCCGTACCAAAAGAGCCATTTTTATGCCTTTGTTCACTAAATTAAACGTGTCCGGAGCCATAACAACCTGCTACAGCTGTGGTTATCAACTGGTGGCCTGTGGACCACTTTAGATTTGCTGGAGTTTTTTTTAGAGATGACATTATAAAGTTAAAAAAATATCTAATGATTTTTTAACATTTATTAATTAAAGTAAAAGACCAGATTCTTATAAAGAAGGGGGTGGGGATCAGTTTCTACCATCTTTTTTTTAAATAAATTAAAAAAAATCTATATTGCTGTCACCATCACCCCATTTGGTCCCTACGGGTTGGTGACCCCTGATTTATTACATGTGTTGTGCAATATTGGCTTATTCAGTTATGCAAGGTACATCAACATAGGTACATTGTACATAAAAAGAATCCTTAATACATTTGAAGATAATTATATGTTTTGCATTTTTGTATTGGGTAGACCGGTAGATCTTTTTGACTTGGTTTTTTTATAAGTAGCTCGCATGCTGAAAAAGTGTGAGCACCCCTGGTTTATCTGAATCTGGCCTCCCTGTTCAGCCTTGAAGTTGGCCAACTTATCAAATTTCTCCTGGGATCTGTGTAAACTAAGAAGGCTCTGCTCTATCCATCCCCCACGCACCGGCCCTGGGTCAACCTGCTCCACCACCACCAATTACCTCCAAACTGGATCCTCTGCAAAACCCAGGACCTCTCCTCTCTTCTCCTTATCGGCCTTCACCTAAAACACAAACAGTAAGGAGTTATTCTCTTTCTCAAGGATTCAATATTCTAAAAATACAAACAGAACACATACTCACCTTATGCTCGTCTCCCTACAGCTGTGACTACACCAAATCTACCTGTAAATAAAGTTCACTTACCTTTTGTACTCCTGGCTCTGTCTTGGGGGTCGAAATTGATACAAACCTGATATAATGATAATAAAGTTTATTCTGATTCTGAAACTCGTCAACTCCACCAACCTTGACACAAGAAGATGGCTGGTGCTTGTAACACAAAACATAAATAATATGGAACAGTTTATCATCAATCCATTATGTAATACTATTATTTGTTGTTGTGCTAAGCTGCATGACAGCCAGTATCAATGGGCATGACAGAAATCAACCTAATCATTGTAGAATGAAGCTGCACCTTTCTAATTATGACACTCAACCCTTATTCATCTTTCAGACTCACCATGAATTGTGTGCTTTAAAATTACCTCTGACTTCAATAATGTTTGATGTTTTTCTACACATTTCTCATCAGGAACACAGAGTCAGCCACAGTCTGACAAATGTTTACCTTATTCTTCCTCTGTTTCTAAGAAAGAAAAACAAATCATTAATGAAGTTTGTTTATTTAATTAACAAGTGTGAACATGAATAATTTTGGTTGTTGTTCTCAATCATAATGAAATCATGTAAAATATTACAATGTGGATAACATATTTGCTCTGTGTTACAGAAAGTAAGTATTCCTTCAGAGACACCTGTTGTGAGCAGTCTTTGAGCTGAAGCTGTTTTCTTCAGAGGGGAGTCACAATAGTCTAAACAATATTCTCAGAGCTGTTGTTTTGCACAAAGATCCTTTGTGTAGAAAGCAGTTTGCCTTGGACCCCCGGACTGAGCAGATCGTCTTCCGCTCCAAACCAGAAGATGGTTCATCTGTGGACCACATCTGAGAGGTCACGCTAAGGTCCACTCGTTCAACTCCTGAGCAGATAAAAATGTTACTCAGTTACAATTGTTAGAAGGAAATAACTGCAGCTGATGAAGCCTTTTTCCACTGCAAGACTCACGTTCTTGGCTTGAAGTCCAAACGTGCTGATGGTACCCATGGACGTGTACCTTCTCCTCAGCTGTTACCCTCAGACCCCTAAAGCTGTCACAGTGATGGTCAACTACCTTGGGCAGTTCGCGGCGAGTCCTCGTCACGGTGTGTCTGGTCTGATCCACCAGAGAACCCCAGAAAGACGAGTGACCTGGTGCCTTCAAGCTGATCAGGTAAGAAGCAGAACCTAGTGACATGATGCCTTGGTCTGGTTATGCTATTTTAAGCTAATGCAACTTGGTAAAGCATTTCCTGGCTTGCAGCGATGATAAATGCCTTTATCTGATCAGATTAAACAACTTCTTTCCACCAAAAATCCAAAGCAACTATTTGTTAAAATAGCCAAACTTTGTCTAAATTCATGCTCGTATAAATCTGAAATAATTCCTGCTCAAATAGACAATTTAGCCTTAGATAAGAGAACTAAGCCTTGATTGATTCATTGTTATTGCTTGTTTATTATTGTTGTTGATTAGAGTTTGATTATTTTTGTAATGAAACTTCAAAGACAACTTTGGTCTCTTCATTCAGATGAATGCTCATGTGTTATGATATAAAACTCCCTGTAATTAACGAATTCTACTTCAGTGACTGATTCTGATTATTAAAGGATGAATAAGTTGTTGTTGGTCAGTAAACTGACCAGCAGGTGTCCCACTTTAACGAGAGCCAAAGAAATAAAAACAAATGTAGTGAAGGGGATGGAGAAAGTGTTACCCTCTTTCATACAATTCTCTCCTTCTTATTGCTACATCATTTTGTTTTTCTTTTGCAAATAAACTAGCTAAGAAAAACAAAATCTCATGCACCTTTCGTCTTCTCAGATGTGTTCTTCAAGAGGTGTAGACATTTTATTTTGAATCTGCAATATGACCTGCTTTTGGAAAATTGTTTTATCAACTTTTTCTACCAGTCAAACTTTTTCTCCAGCACTGAAAATTAAGTGAAGGACTACAATGGAGAACATCGAGAGAAAGAGCAGAACAGCATGGTCCACTGCCAGTGTTACACTAACAAAAAAACACACACACACACACACACACACACACACACACACACACACACACACACACACATAACTTACCTATGTCCACATTGGGGACGCATGTTTTAACTCCCTACTTTAGGGGACACCCCTTTCTGAATGGTTTAGGGACAAACTGCTAAGTGATTTTTTTTACTCTAAATTTACTGAAAACAAAGGTCACCTGAAAATTTTGTTTAAATCATTTTTTGATAAAATTGTTTTTTACCCTCACATTGGGGACCGGATAATTTTTTCATCCACTTTGGGGACTTGAGTTTTACACAGATACACAAACTGATTAAAGTCACCTTTGGGGACCTTATATCCATTTGGGGACTTCAGATTTACATAGATACACAAACTGATTCAAGTCACCTTTGGGTACCTTATATCCATTTGGGGACTTTAGATTTACACAAATACACAAACTGCTTAACGTCACCTTTGGGAACCTTGTATCCCTTTGGGGGCTTTAGATTTACACAGATACACAAACTGATTAAAGTCACCTTTGGGTACCTTATATCCCTTTGGGGACTTTAGATTTACACAGATACATAAACTGATTAAAGACACCTATGGATACCTTATATCCCTTTGGAGACTTCAATTCAATTCTGTTTATTTAAAAAGTCCAAATCACAACAAAGTTGTCTCAGGACACTTTACAAGAACATTCATATATGTAGAAAAGCAGCTTAGTAAAGGTCTATTTCTAAGAAAGTTTTACATAGGTTTACACAGATACACAAACTGAGTAAAGTCACCTTTGGGTACCTTAAATCCCTTTGGGGACTAGTCATTGTTTCATATACATCCATTTCAAAACATATGTAATATGAACAAAACAGTGTACTGCAAATATGCAACCTTGTATTAGTTTATATTGATCTGGCTGGTTGTTCTTGACTTTTGAATTGGGGAAACCTTGTTCAAAACAACCCAAAAATAAATGCTGCACAATATACTGTATGAGCAGCAATGCAAATGTGAAGACATACAGAAAGTACTCTAGATCATCAATATTAGAATTTCCTTTTATCTTTTCTAGCTCTATTGTTTAGCTTTGTGCCAAAAGTAGTTTTTTTTACCTTAATTTGGTTCAGTGGTCTGTTATCCAGCCTGAAGTTAGATAATCTGCACAAACTTAAAGACCATTGTTTAAACCAATTCTGAGCCACTTCTGTTGATGTGTGATAAACTCTGTTTTAGTTCACAGTTGGACCTCTGACATTGATGTTTTCCATTTTACTTCTGCTTAAGTACAGCACTTGCATAATATTTTTTATTGAATATATGTTAACAAGATGTTTCCCCCTCCCAAAAAAATCCCCCCAAAATATTTCTCTATATCCCATCCATCCCATCCATCCATTTTCGTCCGCTTATCCGGGGTCGGGTCGCGGGGGTAGCAGCCTAAGTAGGGAGGCCCAGACTTCCCTCTCCCCAGCCACTTGGAGCAGCTCCTCTGGGGGAATCCCAATGCGTTCCCAGGCCAGCCGAGAAACATAGTCCCTCCAGCGTGTCCTGGGTCTTCCTCTGGGTCTCCTCCCGGTGGGACATGCCCGGAACACCTCACCAGGGAGGCGTCCAGGAGGCATCCTAACCAGATGCCCGAGCCACCTCAACTTCAATTTCTCTATATCACCCTCTTGAAATAGATTTTTCTTCAATAAATGAAAATCATAAATAAATGTATTTTCCTCTGATATAAATTCTTCCTAACTTTTAGTAGTTTTTTTTTTAACTAGAGACCAGCCTATTGGATTTTATGGACCAGCTTCTGGCTAAAGATGATTGGTTAAACATGTCAAAAATATTTTCCCAAAAGATTTAACAAATTTATAGTCTTATTTCAGATTTGTTTAGTATTAAATCATGTGAAATTTGAGACAATGTCAGCCCAAGAAATACACACAGAAGAAAAATAATTCCAACAAAAAATGATTAACTTTTTTACTAACAATTTCAGAACTCTATTGAAACACTCTGCAATTCAAATAAACATTGGAAAAGAGCATGAATCATCAGGACAGGCTTTGGGCAACAAAAATACACCTTCAATGGGCTAGTGTGTTTTGTGTTCAACATATTAATTTCAAGTATTACATCAAAACAAAAACTTAAATCATTATTTGGTACACAATTCAATCTACACATTCAATGTTTGATGCATTTTTTTAAACCTCAGTCTAATGTCAGTCCTTAAGCGTATGGGATTCTGCAATGATACAAGTGTCTTCACTAACAAATTAAAAAGATAACTGTTGAGGTAATTTTCAATAAAATTGTTATGAATAGTTAGCACCTTATCAACTGTTACATCTGTCATAGAGCACCAAGTATGAAGAACATATATGTCTTTGTCCAGGCTATACTAATGGTTAACAAACAAGTTTTTATTCTATAAGATGTAACCAGAGTAAATTTCTCCATTCCAAGATCTCCATTCCTATCAGAATAATTTTGTTATATTACAATAGTATTTTCCCCCTTTACATTTTATTATTATTATCTCAAGAAGTAATTTCTTAAAGATTTTTTTATTGTTAATTATTTCATTAATTTCAAACATTTATTTTTGGAAAAAAGTCCTCTTTTCTTTGATTCTCTTGAGTAAAAAGAAAACCAGCAGGAACAAACATCATTCAATGTGTTTGTTCTAGCATGGTTTCTTTGTCACCTGACTGGTAGCAGTATGCAACCATCAGTATCTCATCAAATCAGCTGGTGCTCATCAGGCAAGGTGGGAGAGGCTTTACAGTTGCTGCTGCAGGAGAGGCTTCAAGTTGTTTGTAAACCTCTCTCTAATGCTGTTTGCCACATGTGATGACATGCCTCTCAACTCTTACATGTGTATTTGTGGGACAGAAACCTTCTGCTGATTATGTGTTTTAACCGTGGGAACTGGTGAGTGTTTTGTTTGTTGTCTGGAGCTGGCAGAGTTAGTGCTGGTCTCCATGTAATTGTTTGGGCTCTGTGTTAGTTCAGTGCTAATGCTAACAAACTTTTTTGAATATTCTTTGACATCATCTTGAAGTAATTAACTGAAGGTACATTAAATGGTGGAATGCTATTTTGTACTAATGTGAAATATTGAGAATCTAATGTTATTTGATTTTTGAAAAGTACTCAACTGAGTTTAATTATATTTATAATCTAAACTTAATTACTATAGTAAAGATGGAAAAGCATGTACAAGTATTGATTATATTTATGAAATGATTTTGATGTTGATAAAAACCCAGGGTTATTTATTAAGAGGTCTGCTTTATACAGGCCAGGTTCCTGATTCTGAAGGCTCCTGATTCCGAAGGTTCCTGATTCTGATGATCCTGATTCCGGATCGTGTCTGTTGTCGAGCTGACCAGACTGGCGAGCTACCCTATAATGAACCAGGAGAACTGTTGAATTCCCTCAACTCCTTCCAGTCTGGTAGGAGATGTTTAAGCCTACAACCACATCCACATTTTCCTCTGGACTGAACTGAATTGGATCCTTTCCAACAATCCATCTTACTCCCATCAAGGAGTTGAACTGTGAACATTTTTTCCCAT
>JBBPBX010016426.1:0-13210 GCA_038048925.1 Garcialebias charrua
GGTAGTCCTCAACTTACGACGGTCTTGAGTTACGACGTTTCTTGGTTCCGACACGCATCTCCATAAAAATAAAAAATAAAATAATAAAAAATTAGAATTTTTTAATTTTGAAAAGCCGAGTTCCAAGTTCTTTACGGTTTTGACGGCAGAAGCAGTAGCTTGACAGCAGAAATGTAAACACTCTGGACTGCGCGAAGTACAGGCAGCCTCAGATGTTGAAGGAGCACCGAGCTAACACGCTAACAGGCCTTACTGGAAACACTCTGGACCGCACGAAGTACAGGCAGCCTCAGATGTTGGAGGAGCACCGAGCTAACATGCTAACAGACCTTACTGGAAACACTCTGGACCGCGCGAAGTACAGGTAGCCTCAGATGTTGGAGGAGCACCGAGCTAACATGCTAACAGATGGCTTCACCAGCTCCCAGTAGGTTATTAGCTCTTTTTTCCCTTCATTATGGCTCCAAATGTATGTGTTTTTTGATAATTATGTAGGGTACTGTGTTAGGATAGGCTAAGTGCTTGGTAACTGTACAGTACTGTACATGTATATGGGGCAGTATGTACATTTGTACGTATTTTCCGACTTACGTCGAAATTCGAGTTACGACGGAGCGTAGGAACGGAACTCCGTCAATATTTAGCTGTACACATGATTGTGGGGTAAGAACTGCCAGAAAACCATTCTGGTTTGAATAAAATATGAGCAGAATGTTGGACGACGCCCTAGTATTTCAGAAATATTAAATCTATCTATAATTAATTAATCAAACAATCAATTTATTAAAAAGTTTGTTAGATAGGACATAATATATTTGTACCAGGGTCATGTTCCATGTTGGATTCTTGTTGTTGATCTGAAGTGACACTGCCAGGGCTGGGTTGATGTGATGACTTGTGCACACCATCATCTCTCCTCTTTTTCCTCTGGTACCTAAAATAAAAATATGTGAAGATGTAGCGACACACATAGTAAATAAACATTTACACATCATCTACTTTTAATACAGAGCTGTATTTCAAAGCCTGCACTACACCAAAGTATGCTAAAGACCATGACAACAGAACAGAAAAAAATAAATAGTAAAGACAGGCCAAAGCAAATTATCCATACCTTTTCATCTTTGCTCATGATCCCTGTCCTTTAGTGTACACAAACACAGAAGGTACGAAATCAGGACTTTGATAATCCAACGACATTTCCCCTGAAAATAAAGCACAGAGGCATTTGTTTATTAAGAGCTAGCTTATTAGCAACTAGCTTCTAGCCAACTTTCCGACCGAATTTAACAGCAATAAACTGCGTCTAGTTTTTAAAAACAATGGTTAATCAAAACCAGGGTTTATGGTGAAATAAAACTAGATGAGTAACCTTACCTGATATAAAATGGGCACTGCATACTCGTGCATTTTTTATAAAGTCCTCGGTCCAATCCACCCACTTGATGGTCTGAAGCAACAGCTGCCTTCGGTGGCTTTGAAATGGTCGATTGCCTCTTGGTATGCGGTAGAACTTCAGTCCTTCCTTAGAATGCCTATTTGTACAACCGTATACGCAACATCCTGACATTTTGTTGCTGGTGGAGGAAATTGCTTAGCTAGATTCACTCTGCAACTTTTTTATGCTTGGAAAAATGCCTGGGTGGGTGGAGTCTTCTGTTACATCGGTGCGCGCGCAGCCGTCCTTGTTTACAAACACTAAATGGGTCTATAGCATCACAAACCGTGAGCGTTGGGAAGAACATAGTTTAGGGTTTTAAGGCTGAACTGGGCTAACATTCCTTTGCAACACATGCATGAACAGATCAGACACTTTCACAATGTACAGGTACTCGAGTTCAAATACAGTTGACACCAGTAATTTACATAAAGTTTATAGAAAGACACATCAACAATTTTCCTCTCATTATCTGTTTGAAAACGAGACTGAACCTTTCCTGTTTGGAGTCAGTTAGGATTCCCAAAGTTACCGTATTTATACATGCTAAATGCCCAAATAACGAGAAATAAGTTTTAAGAGAAATTTATATTACTTTCTTTAACGTCAAGTTTACATACACTAAGATTACTGTGTCTGAAATTTTTGGTAAAGGCCAAATGATGACTTCATGACTTTGAAAGCTTTTGGTTGGTTATTTGACAACAGTAGAGTTAATCTGAGGTGCACACCTGTGGATGCATTTTCAGGCACACCTCAACACACTGCTTCTTTGTAGCCGTTTACGCATTGGCCGGCCCTCCCCGGCTCTCCCAGCTTCTAACCCGGGTTCGGCGTCTTCGCATTTACCTTTTCCGCCCGGGATCCACCCTTGTTCTGGAACCATCTTCACCGTGGTTCCATCGAGCCGAGCCCGACAGGGCTAGTTTCACGTCATGTACTGCTCACATTTGATTCGTTGTTTGCAGCAGGGGCGGGACTCATTCAAACAACCTCAGCGCGAGGGTTGAATTTCATTCAAATTTAACTACAGAAACGAGAAACCCCTAAAACAATTGTTAGCTGAATTAGTGTTTCTGCGTTTGATTTTTGTTAATAACTGATCACAAATCAGCTTATGTTACAACGTAAATAACACGAAGCGCACACCCATTTCCGCCTTTCAGCGCGACCTGAATGTCATTAAACAGCATTAAACAATAACTAATATTGTCTAACTGTTGCGCGCAGCCAGGGTTTTAAAATATAACGAATAATCTCTAACTTTTACGTGCAGCTAAAATGTCAGGAGGAGTGATTGCTATATGAGCAAGTTGGACACCTGAAAATTCAGTCCGTCCGAATAGCACAACGAGTTAATGCGTTGTCGTTTTGACCGGGAGAAGTGGGTTCGCTTCCCGCCTGGGACAAAGTTATTTTACTTTTTTTTTTCTCTTTATTCACATTTTCTTTTAAATAAAAAGGAGTTTGTTTGGTTAACAAACTCCTTTTTATTTAAAAGAAAATGTGAATAAAGAGAAAAAAAAAGTAAAATAACTTTGTCCCAGGCGGGAAGCGAACCCACTTCTCCCGGTCAAAACGACAACGCATTAACTCGTTGTGCTATTCGGACGGACTGAATTTTCAGGTGTCCAACTTGCTCATATAGCAATCACTCCTCCTGACATTTTAGCTGCACGTAAAAGTTAGAGATTATTCGTTATATTTTAAAACCCTGGCTGCGCGCAACAGTTAGACAATATTAGTTATTGTTTAATGCTGTTTAATGACATTCAGGTCGCGCTGAAAGGCGGAAATGGGTGTGCGCTTCGTGTTATTTACGTTGTAACATAAGCTGATTTGTGATCAGTTATTAACAAAAATTAAACGCAGAAACACTAATATATATATATCCAGCTAACAATTTTTTTTTGCCGAGTCTCCTCTCTTAAAACACGAACACTCCACCCACGTGAAGAGAGCACCCCACCCACTTCCAGAGAACTGCCCACCCACTTCAAGGCGGCTTTGCGGCAAATGCGTAATGAACGCGGGTGGCCCAGAGCCACCCAGGGGAGCCCCGGGCCATTGAGGGCTGGCCAATGCGTAAACGGCTTGTGTGACCTCATGGAGGGAAAAAAAGACAACCAAGACATCAGGACAACTGTCAACTTCTGCAACTCTTGATTCATTATTGGGTACAATTTCCAGGTATCTCATTCATCTGTCCACATACCATATTTTTTGCCGTATAAGTTGTACCTCTTTGCATAAATTTGCAAATCCTAATATACGTCCCCCCCCCCCCATATTTATAACATACTTTTTGTTTAAGAGCTGATGATTTCATTCATTCTGACATGGAAAATGTTGAACACTACCATTTTCAGCCGCTAGAGGGTGCTTGAGTAATATGGCAAGCCAAGTGTCTCATTAATAGGTAAAAGTGGCTATTAATGAGACACTTGTCTTGCCATGCCAAGCCACCTTTATCTCGCTCTGGAACTCCTGAAGCAAACCTCAAATCAGCTGCATTTTGCTGCACTGACCAGGCGAAATGGAACCGATTTGACCATTAAAGTACATTTATTAAGGGAAAGTTAAACTGAGACACACCTTTGCTATAATGTCGAGCAAACAAATAATTTTTTTTAAGTGTTAAATTCTTGTTAAAGTCTTCCCAAGCACGCTCCTGCAGCTGCCATTTGGCAGCCAATCGATTTTTGGTACAACACCAGCCCACGTTTCCGGGTGGTCTGCAGTAACGCATAACAAACGCGAAGCGTAAGTGGTGACGCATAATAGATGCAACTTATACAGCGAAGCGACTTATTTAATTTTTTTCCACATTATTAGGCATTTTTGAACTGATCATGTCTTACATGGCGGTGCAACATGTACAACGGAAAGTACAGTAAATACAAGCCATTATAAACACCATGAGAATGCCCTGTCATCATTCAGCCCCAAGGGTGGATTTTTGTGTTTTGAGATCAATATGCTTTGGTGAGAAATGTATGCATCAACCCCAAAACAAAAGCAAAGACCTTGTGAAGACGATGGCTGAAGATTGTAAGAGTCATTATCCACAGAGAAACAAGTCTTGGACCAACATGGGCTGAAAGGCCACTCAGCAAGAAGGAAGGCATTACTCCAAAAGCAACACAAAAAAGCCAGATTACGATGTGCAAATGCACACATGGACAAACAACTTAATTTTTGGAGATATGTCCTGTGGTCTGATGAAACTAACATTGAAAAGTGTTGCCATAGTTAGGCCTGTCACGATCACACATTTTGTTGGACGATTAATTGTCTCATAAATTATTGTGATAAACGATAATATTGTTTGAAATTTTACAATAATTAGTAATTATTGTCAAAATAAAGAAGAAATGTTGATTAATTTTATTTTGATTGTAGTACTTTTTTTGACAAACGGATGGTAGTATAAGACTGTTTGAACTGAAGGAAGGATAGTGAGGGAGCGAGGGAGCGTGTCTAATAAAAATGGGAGAGAGGCCCCTTGACGTGACATGGGCTGTCTCTCTTCGGTTCTCAAAATGTCAGACGCTTGGTGTGGTTTGAGCTCTTTAGCATAAAATTTTTCACACAAAGCTTTTAATAAAAAAATCAGTAAACAAGTTCTCAGCTTATTTTTGCTGAGGAAAACAACTTTTTACATGAAAGCACGAGTTTCAACTGTGAATTTTGGAGCTTCGTCAAGACGGAGGTTTTTTCCAGGGGTCGGCCTGTTAGCTTAGCTGCTTTTAACAATAGAAAAATGTGATTTTGGGCGGTTAAAATTGATTTTAAAGAGAAAGGAGAAAGGAAGGGGTCAGTGAAGAACACCAGAGTTGAGCTCTTTGTCAGCCAGTGTCTTCAGTAGAAAGAGAGAGATGAAGAAATGATAAAGTCGATAAATGTAAATGAGCTAGATAATTTACATTCATCATGCAATTAACAGATTTATTGTTTATTGTGACATGCCTAGCCATAGATACAAGTAGAACAAGGTGTGAAGCTTGCAAGCTTAAGCACACCATCCCAACTGTACTGTAATGTATGAGGGCGGCATCATCATGTCGTGGGGGTGTTTTACTGAAAGAGGGATTGGAACACTTCACAAAAAAACGAGGAACGATCATTTTGTGGAAATATTAAAGCAACATCTCAAGACATTAGCCAGGAAGGTAAAGCGAATGCAGGAAAGGTTTCGTTTTATTTAATGTCGGATAGTGAGTCAAAATGGTTATGTGTCTATTTTATACAGAGTATGTAAACATCTGGTTTCAACTGCACTTAACACTTAAAACTGTGGAAAAAGATATTCAGAATAATGACACATTTTTACTGATGGGAGACAAGCGAGAGCGAAACGGCAATATATCATGCGAACTCTGAAGCACAAAACACACACGGAGAATAATGTGGTTCAGCTTACAGACCACAAACTCTGGAGGGGTTACAAACTATTATCTCTGTCTCCATGAGGTTTAAATTCAATTGTTGACATAACTCATTCTCTGAAACATTATGCCCTCTCAGGATTGCTATTAAACGCAGCTTGTACATTTTAATAAATTTGCAGATATATAGAAATGTCAACAATTTCCATTTGTACTTGTTCTTTTGTTCAGTCACATGAAAGTGTGAATTTGTTCTTAAATAATAACGTGCTTCAGTGGATCAAAAACTCCATTTCTTTTAACTTTAATTTCTTGTTTTTGACACATTAAAAAAGCATAAAGACTTTTTACAAAAAAAGTTCCCACATTTTTCACAATTTTAGTAGAATGAAGTTAGAAATCTTTATTGTCTCAACAGTCCCCGAAACTGTAAACATGACACAGGAAGACACAACCACAAAATTTCAATACCCATACTGGTGCGTGACTGTAAGCACAAAACAGACCACACACATTCATCATGAGAGAAGACAGCAATCATCAGCTGAACTGCAACTGAAATTATGCAGTTAGTAACCTAACATTAGAAAAACAGCAGAGACGGATAAGATAATTTGCTTCCCGGAGTTTCTTTACACTGTAAGGGATGTTGTTACTGTAAGCACAGACAAAGACAAGGTGTCTCGTCCCCTCCACTAAAACAGGGTGTTAATAAAAGCCCTACATAAAACCAAAATGTGTGCACATGGGTAATATTTTCTGTAGGATTATGATAGTTTGTTACTTTAATTAAATTCTCATCTCTAAAACACTTAAAAATTTATGTTTCACTTACATTACGTTGTTTTAAAGCAATTAATACATTTTTTTCTACCAGACAACAAGGTGCTGGAGAGCCCTCATGCCCTTAACAGACCCATGCAACTGGATATATCATGGATTCCTGGAGTGAATGGAAGATGATATGCCTATCTGTGCTGTCCGTGGAGGACGTAGAAGATGTGTACATTATTGGATTTACATTTGTATGATAACAGGGTTTCTGCTTTTTGGAATCGGTGGATTCCTTGGATATCGACAAATTAGGAAGACGTCGGCAGCAATTTCAGCCATGGTAAAGCTGCCAGCCTTTTGTGAAGGATTAATCTGCGCCTCATGCTCTCAAACTCATATTCTTACTGAGCTCAGCCACAAGCTAGATGCAATTTCTGAGAACTGTAGGCCACTTGTGGCTTCTAGCATGAAGGATTCAATCTTGGAGAATAATAAATTGAGCACTGACCGCGCGGATTGTCCACTAATTCTGGCTGTTTGGATTCGCCATTGAGTGTACCAGCAGAACTTGAAGGCAGACAGAAAACAGAGTCTGGCGGCCCAAACAAGTGTTGTTTATCTTTATTTGGCCTTCCCGCTGGCCTTGGACTGGCCAACTTATTTCAAATTGCTCCAAGAGGATATGTAAACTAGAAGCTCTGCACCCCCACCCCCTCCTGAGGCCATTTGTGGCCTTATCAGAACTATGATGCTGATAAACCCTGTACCACCTTATCAGAACTTTGGAACTCTCTGGAGTGTTTATGGATAATCGACCTCTATGCATAAATGTATTATGATGTCATTGTATGTTGCAGCTTTATGTTGCAAGGTCTTTTTTTGAATCTTTTACACTGTTTCCAGGCCAGGACATGGTGAGACATGATTTTTTTTTTTACTTCCTCCATCCTCGTGTTCTCTTTTTCTCATCTGCCTGTATGTTCTATGTAACAGGTCTCTTTTGTAAATGAGTCTTTGATGCTCAATGAGAACTAACCTGGATAAATAAAGGTATACAATAACCTAAAAATGATTTAATTCACAAATGTTTTGATTTAAAACAATCAAGTTGTTGAGTCTCTTAGATGTCACAGATATCAAAGTCAAAGTCAACTTTATTGTCAGAACTGCAATATGTACAGGACATACACAGGATTGAAATTGCGTTTCTCTCAGTCCCTCGGTGCAACAGTAACCATTTAAACACTAAAACACTAAAACATTTAATAAACATAAGCATAAAATAGTAAAAGTGTAACACTGTCCTGAGTTTTTGCATAGTAGTATAAAAGTATGAAAATTTACACCAACACTAAAACACTAAACATTTAATGAACATAAGCATAAAATGAAATAATAAAAGTGTAATACTGTCCTGAGTTTTTGCATAGTAGTATAAAAAGTATAAAAAGTATATCTATAAAATAAACTGAAGGTTCTAGCATTGACATTTGCAAAGAGTGGCAAAGCAGCATATGAGTTAATGTACACAGTATATGTATGAGGTAGTTGATGTTGGTATAGAGAGAGGCAAAGTGGCATTTGCAAAGAGAGGCAAAGCAGCATATGAGTTAATGTACACAGTATATGTATGAGGTAGTTGATGTTGGTATAGAGGCAAAGTGACATATGCAGTAAGGCACATAAGACACATTGGGCATCCTTAAATAAGGCTAGTCGGAGAATACTGTATATGTATCAGCAGTAGTGTAGATATAAAAGTAGTGTAAATGTAAACAGTAGTAATAAATGTAAACAGTAGTAATAAATGTAAACAGTAGTAAATGTAAACAGTAGTAATAAATGTAAACAGTGAATGTAAACAGTAGTATGATATCAGGTCATAATAATAAAAAGAAAAGTTTCAAAAATGAGCCTAACATGTTGAAGCCAGCTTGCACAGCTGTCAGTACATCACTGCAAGCTGAGGAGTAACTAAAGCAGCTAAAGTGGGTCCATGTGCCACAGCGTTGTGATAATAACAACCTTAAACCTCCCAGGCATTTCTGAGTGGCAGGTATTAGCATGGCTGACGAGAGTTCTTTATCATTCTGGGTGAGTGCAGAGCACGCAGAAAAAGCTCGGACGGTTTGCTATGTCATGGTGAGCGTAGACTGTGGGAGAAAGATCTACGATTCACTAAGCTGAAAAGACCAAAGATCACATTTCACTATAGCAGGGGAAACCCTTAAACCATGACCACAGACACAAAGAGAATCATAGCAGCAGTTTCTGGGAGAGGAAAACATGATAGTGAACACTAGTTCTCACAATATATCTCTAGTGTTACCTTTGTGATCTCAATTTTACTCAACAAGTAACAATTTGTAGTCTTTACAGATTTTTTTGGGTGGGGAAATGAAGTCAAATTACATAAACTTGGTGCACATTTTAAAATATCAGGTCAAGACATTGAAACATTTAATTTTATTTACAGTATTTTTCAGAGTATAGGTCGCACCTTTTTATCATTTTTTCATGGACTGCGACCTATACAGGTAGTCCCCGATTTACGAGCGCTCTGATCTGCGAGGTTCCAGACTTACGAGCTGCGAATTTTTGGAAAAAACGAAAAAAATACTGAGTTTTCATGTGTTTTTTCACTACAGTTAGTTAGTTAAGCATATAAACACACGTTTCCGATCATTTTTATGCACTCAAAAGTAGTTTTTAGATGAAAATAGAGTGTTTTTAGTCGCGCTAGCGAAAACCGTTCCAATTTACGAGCGGATTTCCGGATTTACGAGAGAAATGGCGGCCGTTCCAAATTACGAGATTTCCGGTTTACGAGCGCCTCGTTGTAACGGATCTCGCTCGTAAATCGGGGACTACCTGTACTCAAGTGCGACCTATATACATACCTGCAAACTCAGAAGGGATGAAAAAGGTGACAAACGTTGCAACAGTGAATTTAGGAGGGGCTTTTTACAGTTTTCTGATTTGGTGATAGAACATCAGCCATCACTGATTTTAACTATTTTACTTTCCAGACATTGGCCCTCATTCACGAAAATGTTCGTATTTTTATCCTAAATTTCTCCTACTTTTGTTCGTACGAAGCGTTCGTACGAACATGCCACGTCAGATTCAACAAACTCTTCTATCCTCAAGAAAAGTGTGTAAATGGCTGCGTAAATTTAATGAATCCCACCTGTTCTATCAACCTGCGCGTGCTCGCGGAGAGGTCATTTACATAATTCCCACCCCTCAAAACACCATATAAGGCCACGTTTCCTGCCTTTTGACAGCAGGAAGTGTCCATTCATTCAAACTCAAGAAGTAAAAGGAGGAACTTCACGCGTTCGGAGATCTGCTCTCAGTCGCGCTGTGGCGCACCGCCACCCCGCCACCCCCCAGGTGTCGGATGGTCAAATATTTTTAATGTTAGTGTAAACAACTGTGTTACATTTAGTTTCACTTATTCAGAAGAGCTGTGGCGCACCGCTACCCCCCCACCCCCCGCAAGTGTCGGATGGTCAAATATTTTTAATGTTAGTGTAAACAACTGTGTTATAGTTTCACTTATTCAGAAGAGCTGTGGCGCACCGCTACCCCCCACCCCCCCGCAAGTGTTGGATGGTCAAATATTTATAATTTTAGTGTAAACAACTGTGTTACATTATAGTTTCACTTATTCAGAAGAGCTGTGGCGCACCTAAAATATACGACAGCTCCGGACCACTCGTAAATTTTGTTCGTATCTGAAAAAAATCGTAGGATACGAAAACATTGTTGAATGCCGAAAATGATCCTAAATCACTCGTACGCACAGTTTAAGAACAAATCTGTGCGTACGAACGGTTCGTGAATGAGGGCCAATGTGTGTTACCTGGGCTCTTTCTCCTCTACAGCATAGGGAAACATTTGCTCTTCAACAACTTTTGACTTTAGGAAAAAATACATTTATTAACATATCCCAATATAATTAGGACATACACAAAAAAGATGGCGTCAAAAAATAAAAAGAGGCGTTCAATACAGAGCAGAGACACTGACATTATGTTTTCTCACTTTGAAACAGAACAAATGTGGTTTAATGTAGAGACTTACTGCTGATGTTCCTTCATTCACACCGTGGTGAAGTTATTTTACGACTCGGTCATGTTTACATTAGCGTGGTTCTCTCGTGTCGTCACTTTTCTGCATGTCGCGCAGTATTATTTTTTTTTATGAAGCGTGGAGCTCCCACACTTTAAAGGACTTGGTCGAACAATTTTCTCTGCGTCTGTCATTTGTAAAATTGTCTTAATTTTCTTTGAAAACACAGCGTCTAATCCGCTTCCTCCTTCTCCCTCGCAACTCGCGCTGCTGCTGAGTTTTTTTTATTTTTTACTTTATTCAGTTCAAAGATTTCGCTGTCGTCCCGCCCACCATCGTCTGTCTTGAGACTGTGATTGGCTAAATCTCGCGCTCCAACAAAGATGTTATATTGTCGACAAGATGCCTTACTGTGTCTTGAAATCCAGTCAGTGAGAAATGATGCATTTAACTGTCACGGGTCTGCCCTACACTGCCCCCACTCCCCCCCGAAAACAAAAACCCATCGGATCTACACGAATCACGTAAATGATATATTTTGCTTTGAAAACGGCAAATTTCGCCGAAAGGTGACTAGTTTGCANTATATATGGCTTTTTATAAAATAAGCTGATTTGTAATCATTTATTAACAAAAATTAAACTGAGACACACTCTTACAATAATGTCAGCTAACAAATATTTTTTTAGGTGTTTATCCTGCTAAAATTATTCATTTATTAAAGAAAAGTTCAGCTCAGACACATATTTGCTATAATTTTTTATCAAACACTTAATTGTTTTTAAGTGTTAATCTTCTTAAAAGCCTTGCTGTGCGCTCTTGTGGAAGAGACATTTACAGTTGCAGAGAGGAAAGCTCTACAGAGAGTGGTGAAGGCTGCACAGAAGTCTGTTGGAGTCAGTCTCCCCACCATCACAGACATTTACACCTCCAGATGCAGAAAAGAGCCACCTGCATCATGAAAGACCTCACTCACCCAGCACACTCACTCTTTGCCCCACTCCCCTCAGGACGGAGGTTGAGGAGCATCAAATGTAGAACCACTAGACTGAGGAACAGCTTCTACCCTGAGGCTGTTAGACTCATGAATAAATAAATAATAAGAATAATCACTGCAAAATATCACATCATGCTGATGCTGATCTGTTTTCTTGTTGCTGTGTTCATCTGTGACCATCTGCTCATACAGACTCATGTTCGTGCTGCTGTTTATAATGATGTTTTTCTACTACATTAGGGCTTAGTGTATTACTAGTTGATGTTTTTCTTAGTTAATCCTAGATGTTATTACTGTTTTTCTCTTGCATTTGTTGTTGGATGTAACTGGGACCCTGTGTACATAATCTCGTTTTCATCACATGTACTACCAGAGGTGTCAAGTAACGAAGTATAAATACTTCGTTACTTTACTTAAGTACAAATTTTAGTTATCTATACTTTAGTAAAGTAATTATTTTTCAGCCTACTTTATACTTCTACTTCTTACATTTTCACGCAATTACTGGTACTTTCTACTCCTTACTTTTTAAAAATAGCCTCGTTACTTTTCTTTCATTTTGCCGTATTGAGGTAAGCTGAAAGTTTCGTTACATTTTAAGCAGGAATAATAGTGTCTGAAGCTGTCGGATCGAGGTTCTGACTCGGTCCATTAGCTCTGACGTGTTGCTAAATACGGGAAAAGTCCGTGTGGGCGACATTTATTGAGCTATTTTTACTGGGAGCAGCTTGGTATAACTGTTCGGATGTGAAACGATACGTTTACAGAATTTTTGGGGTGCATTTAAGCGTCTTACGCCAAAAATACACTACACGTGGCTCCGCTCCGTCCCGCTCCGCAGGTCGCAGCTGTGCGAGTCCAATTTCCATTACCTGCGCTCAGCTCAGGTCCGAGTGGATGCGCTGCTCCGAGACGCATGCGCGGGAATTGCGAGATCGCGCGATAAATCAAGTGATAAATAAGTAAGTCAGAACAAAACAATTCACTCGGTGGAAGAAAGAGAACAACTGTAGATACTGCTGCCTTGATATTCTCTCGTAAATGAGCTACAGGACATGGTTTGAGCAACAGGAAGTGATGTATTACATTTCAGAATAAAATACTTTATTTATTTCTTGTATTTCTTTTTATTTCTTGTATTGCGTTTGTAGGCGTAGTCAGAAATGATAGTTTGACAGCATTTTTGTACAAATAAATCCGTATAGAGCTAGGATTAGTCCGCCCGTGGTGATTTTATTTTGTAAATACGGAAGTTGTGCTCGTTCCTTTTCCTGTTGGTGCGACGTAATCTTCAAAAGTTGACTCCGGCACAGCTCCGGCGTCCGGCAGAAATAGAAAAATTTCTAATTTTGACGGACTGCCGTCCGCTCTCCGCTGCTCACCGCCGCCGTGCGGAGCCAGTGTAAATTCTGTCATTGATTATAATGGGTGCGTATTTGCTGCGGAGGTCGGACCGGAGCGGGGCGGAGCTGTAACGCGTGTAGTGTATTTTTGGCGTTATGAGTTGAAAAGGAATCTACATTTGTGATAAGGTGA
>JBBPBX010016426.1:24033-48175 GCA_038048925.1 Garcialebias charrua
TATAAACACTATGATTATTTCGTCATTCTGATTAATCCGTTAGCCACTATAAATATTGTTAACATTTTTCTACCTATATAAAATAGTTAATCATGAAACAACATGATCCATCGTCTTTTTTTCCTTCAGCTGATTAGTTGTAAAGAATACTCGCTGAACGAATAACACTATGTCACTTAATAAAAACAGACCCGAAGACCTAACTTAGATAGAATTAGTCCTGGATTACCACGAGTGCTGACAGACCCACCTAACCTCACTCTGACAAACAGCAGAGCGTACATCCAGTCAGTCTGTGATTCAGTCGAGTACATAATGCAGCCAAGATGTCTGGTTTGTTTTATTACTGCCATTTCTACTCTAGTAAAAGTTAAAGTCTCCAAGCCTAAGCCACTACTTCTGACAGTCATTTCGGGAACTTACTTGAAACATTACCATTTTTTCTCTCATTTGAAAAACAATTTTCTTTTCCCCACAAGTCCTTACAGTTTTATGAGCTAAACTCTTAACCACTGATAGCTGTGCCAGTGGCCAGTATTGATATTTTATATCAGTAATATTATTAACACATTCTTCAAAACAAAAAAAACAACAACAAAAAAACGTCAAATTATCTTAGCTTAAGTTTCACTGTTGGGCTTCACCTTGTGTTCAAATAGTTTCAGCCTCACAATATCCCAAAGAAATGCTGAACTACAAAAAGTTAAATCAATTTAAGAAAAATGTGTTATTAAAACCAAGCTGTATGTAGTCAGTTACGATGTTTTTTATATAGCTTATAATACCAGTGACCAACCAACTTACTCAATTTACACCAGTTTGTATAAATGTGCACAATCTTTTCAGTGATATTAAAAGAAATGCTTCAAAAAGACCAAATACTGCTATATAGCAGTGATTTATTGATGTGCTAATTTAAAAAGGGGACACAATAATTAACATATACTTTTTATATCATATAAATGAGTTATAAATACTAATTCTTATTGAGATTCTCTAACAAAATAATGGTATAAATCTTTACAAATAAACTACACAAATTAATATAAGCACATATTACAAATGTAATTTTAGATTTAAAAGGTACATACTGTAAGTAAAATTCAAAAGAGTTTGGCACATGTTTTCCAGTAGAGTACTTTTATGTTTTTGATAAATAATGTTTCGGTGACTCAAACCAAGCAATGGAAGGGTACTTTCTGTGGACTTCCAAGCCAGGATAAATGGCAAGGATCACATCAGGAAACATGCGGATCAACAACTGTCTACCGAACCCACGACTGCTTTATCAAACTGTACGACAGTCTCACCAGATCCGTTGGGGCTCAGGTTAACAATAACCAGTGAAAATCAAACTAAGAGGAGGCGGACGATCTGCTGCGGCAACTAGGTCTGTCGCAATAAACAATAAATCAATTAATCGCATGATAAATGAAAATTATCAACCTCGTTTTCATTTATTGGCTTTATCGTTTCTTTGTGTCTCCCTCTTTCTGAAAACATTTGATGACAAAAAGGCTCAACTCCGGTGCTCTTTACTGACCCTTCCCTTTCTCTTTTCTTTAAAAGCCATTGTAACCATCCAAAATTGCATTTTGATTGTTAAAAGCAGCCAAGCTGTGAAACTAAGCTACGAGCTAGGCTAACAGGCCAAACTTGGGGGGGGGGGACTCTGTCTTGTTGAAGCACCAGAATTCACGGTTGAAACCCATGCCTTTGTCTAAAAAGTTGTTTCTCCGCAAAAAGAAACTGAGAACTTGTTTACTGATTTTTTATTAAAAGCTTTGTGTGAAAAATGCTATGCTAAAGAACTCAAACCACACAGAGCGTTCGCCATTTAGAGAACCGAAAAACAGGAAGGAGAGACAGCCCATGTCATGTCAAGGGGCCTCCCTCCCATTTTCTTCAAGAGGCGCTGCTCGCTCTCTCACTATCCATCCTTCGGTTCAAAAAGTCTTATACTTCCATACAGTGGTCTAAATCGGATATTGGCCAAAAATCCAATATTGTGCATCCCTAGTGACAGGCCAAGGGGCAACCCCGATAATGGAGAAGCCAAAAGACAAAAGAATAAAGTTTTTTACTCAGTTTATTCTGAGCAAACGAGGCAGAGGTATATTAAATTTGTGGTCATGCCTTCCTCGTTCTCTCATTCCCAAAAA
This sequence comes from Garcialebias charrua, assembly GCA_038048925.1. Taxonomy (NCBI): domain Eukaryota; kingdom Metazoa; phylum Chordata; class Actinopteri; order Cyprinodontiformes; family Rivulidae; genus Garcialebias; species Garcialebias charrua. Next base: position 26,196 of record JBBPBX010016426.1, read on the forward strand.
TTGTACATGAGGATGACAAACCGGTCACAATGACTTTTGCTGACTTGCAACTCTCACAGCAACCAAAAATTATGTTCAGTGTCACGCCTTGGGCAAATTCTTGCAGAGATTCCCTTTAACTACCTACTGTATACAGTATGTGCATATTATGAGCACGTGACTGTGAGACTGATTGGTTTATTTTGTGAGAACATTCTCCATGTGCATGTTCACCTCTAACACTTTCTGAAAATGTGTGTGAGTGTGTGTAACAGGAGATGTGAACCTCTCGCCACACAGTAGGAAATATTTGGGATGGTTTCCCTCGGAATGTCTTGGCGTGCCGACGGAATGCCCCCTCTCTACAGACGCCCCCCTCCAGCTTCTGAATGTCTCTCCTTTTCGTCTCCTGGGAGGGGTGAGACGGCATGATATACAAATACGACCCCCTATTTTGTCACCCCAGAGAAGAGCAAATGGACAAACGCATCATTTGTGAAAATCTTCACGAGAAACTCTGTTTAGGTGTTAAAAGCTTCTATGTGACAACATTAACACTTTTAATCGTCTATAAATGTGACATACTGTACATTATTGAATAAGAAATTAGCGGAGCTCTATCTCTACATTTTACACATGCTTGCCAAAGGGTTAGGAGTTGTAATGAAAGTATTTCATTTATTAAAACAATTCGTTACAACAGCCAATGGTGGGCAACGCTAATTAAAAAATTAGTTCCACAATTTCTAAAACGCTTATTAATTTTTTTAGGTCCACAATTTCAAAAGCACAAATGTCTTATGAAAATTAGGGGAAGCTAATCTAATCCGCTATTTATATATTTTATATTATATATATATATATTTATATATTATATATATATATATATATATATATATATATATATATTTATATATAGCCGGCAGCGTTATGCAAAATTTGCACTACACTGCCAACTGAAAAGTAACAAAAATGATCCTAAAAGGATGAAATTACAAAAATCAAAGGATTTATTTAATACTTTACGTACATATATTCTATTCGGCCACGAAATTAACAAAAAATAGAATGAACTTTTAATCCCTAAAACCACTTTTAAATCTCAAATACACGGGTGTGTCGCCACCGCATTTATACATAAAAGTAACCCAAATACATAAAACTAACGACTCACCGTCGAATGGTCGACACAAAACACACAATAAAATCCTCCGGCCACGTTAATTTGGCTTGAAACAGCGGGGTTCTCTGCGGATTTATCCATTAGTAACCCAGCACAACCAACCAGCTGGACACAGAGTTAGCGTCTATAGGTAGTCAACAGATTTAATGAAAAGTAACTAAAATACATAAAAATAACGACTCACCGTCAAATGGTCGACACAAAACACACAATAAAATCCTCCGGCCGCGTTAATTTGGCTTGAAACAGCGGGGTTCTCTGCGGATTTATGAAGACACCGAGCGCAGCCAGCTAGCCACAGAATTAGCCCCTGAGTTCACCTCTGACCCGGAAGATGTCAAGATGGAATAGTCCATTTTTAGTAGGGGGATAAAGAAATCGACCGTTTTTTTATTGCGTATTTAATGATCGTTTTCATCGTAACTATAATTATTTTTATGTTAAATGTACATTAACAAGCAGGATCAATGTTAGGGATGTAGGTGACTGGCCGGGGCGCGGCGGGGCCGGGGCCCCATGCTGATGGGATCCCCAGGCAACGGCATCATTTACCTACATGGTAGATCCGAGTCTGTTCTCCCCTCTGCTCCCCCTCACACCCTCCCTCCTCTCTGCTCTTTACGGTGGGGAAAAAGGTAAAACAAGCAGCATAAGAGCTTGTAAATAAGTTTATTGGTTTTTACTGATAGATAATTAGTTATTAGCGGTACTGCATTTTAAATAAAAATAGCACAAATCCGCTTATGAATTATAAAAGTTAGTCAATCCACAAAAACGCTGACAAAAAGTTTAGGTCCACTGTAAGCGGATTAGCGCTTTAGCGCTATCTAGCGTTCATATGCCCACCACTGACAACAGCCATAATATTATTTAGCTCCACACCAATTAAATTACTTGAAGCAATAAAAGGGCCACACAATAAATTAACGCATGGTTATAGTTTTCTAAACACCCCGAGGACATTATTAGAGTTAACATTCAAAAAAAGGTTCTGTTTGAGGCAGCATGTAGCTAAATTCGCTGTTAATTTGTGGACTTGTATTGTAGAAAAATTGTTTTCAAATAGCTTTGTTAGAAGATGTTTTCTGGGTCTTCTGACTTTTATAAGGTCAAGTTTTTAACGTTGTTAGAAACTTATCTAAATATATAGATTTTTAGTTTTTCTTCAGGGTATATACAGAAGTTCTTAAATTAAATTTAATACCTTTTAATACCTTTTTAATACCATCACAATATTTTTTTAATACCATCACGACACTGAGCTGCAACCATAGCGGCAACCTCTTGTACTTCAGTTCAGAGCAACTAATTGTAAAGTGATAGATTACTGTGATTTTCTTCCTAAACTTTGGTAGTAAATGTAGTTTTATAATAATTACTGGATACATCAAGTTGCTTCTTGCCTCAATAAAGCACTGACCTATTTGTTACTTAAATCTAACCCAAGACAAAAAGTTATTTAATTGTTCCCACACATAACATATCTCTAAGGGCAAACAAAAAACCGTAAACTTGAAAACAGAACAGTTTAATTAAAATAATTCAACACTGAAAACCTGCACAATTGAAAAAGAGAGGTAGAAAAATAACTACCATATTTTTCATCCTGTAAGTTGCAGTTTTTTTGCATAATTTACATGCCTGGCAAGTTATAGACCTAAGTGACATATTTATAGATTTTATCCCATACTGTATTTACAAACCATTTTTTGACTGAGACTGTTTCCATTCATTCTGATTGGAAGAAGAAAAAAAACAGCAGTACTTGATGGTCCCAGAGTAGTAATAGTTGTATGACATGCTGTTGGCTGTTGTATCATGTAATAGGAAAACGTGCCTATAATGACAAATTTAAAAAAGTTCAAGAGAAAAACTGGACTTTATTTATTATACTAAACTTTATACTTTATTGTTGTTCTCTTGTACTTTTTAGAATTTACCATGTCCTAGATGACTGAGAATCTTCACCAGCTATTAATGACTCAATCGGCCTGCCATATTCTCCCCACCTCTCTGCTTGGAATGGTCAATCTAGCTGCAACGCCCCTTTGAAATGCAGCTAATTTGACCATCAAAGTGCATTTATTAAGAAAATGATAGACAGAGACACACCTTTGCTATAATTTCGAGCTAACAAATAATAGTTTAGGTACTTTTCTTGTAAAATGTCAGAGGATAAAGCCGCGTTCCTCTTTCCCGTTTCTTTTTACAGAGATGACAATAAGTCGGTGCGAACGCACACTGACTGACGATATGACGTCATTGTTTTAGCTAAGGTCCTACACGGACATAAATTTAGAAAAGATATATAAATTCACAGACATTTTTTTAGCCGACAGAACGAGAAAATATAGTTGTGTAGGTTTAAAAAAATTAATACCTTGTCAGATGACATTTATTGCTTTTTAATACTTTTTAATGGCCGTAATTTATGTTAATTTTATTTACTACCTTTTAATACCTTTTACAACCCCGCGGATACCCTGTTCTTTGAATAAACCACCACTTTCTCAGCCTATTAAAAGATCGGCCTGTAAACTGAAAACTACTCGTGGTTAAACAATATAGCATTTAGAGATTTTATAGATTACTTTTTCTGTTTAAATATATCTGTTTTTGCCAGCATATCCATACTAACCAGGGAGTCAAATTTTGTGACAAGCCTTAAACCAACGCATCTCAAATTAGACTTCAAATAAATTAGTTTAATTTGGTCTGTTTTTACACTCAGTAGTTGATGCTGATTTTCATGAATTTATTTGAAGCGGTTTTATTTGAGGACAAAGAGGGCTAGATGCAAATAGTCTAGACACTAATATTTGGACCACCGCACGAGCCATAATTGGCCTATTGTGGTCCAGCTTTATGCATATCAGTGCATCGCAACTGGTACTGTATACGAGTAATTTTCCTTCACATGCAATAAAAAGAAGCCAAAAACAACGTTGCTTTTCTTTTCTTTTTTCTTCTCCTGCTGCACATGTGAAGTCAACATCAAAAACTTGTTGTACAAAAGCAGAATGAAAACAAAATAATCTTATCTTGTGTCTGTGGTAGGTTAAGATAAGTTGCACGGCACATTAGAGCTACAGCAAAATCACATTTATTGTTTTTGTTAAAAGAAGCAGCAACAACTGATGGTGTACTTGAAGAGATGTCCCATTTTAATGTGGAATATTTACCGGCAATCATCACCTACTATTCATTCAACCTTTATTTATACAGGCTAGCCTCGTTGAGTCACGGGGACTCATTTACAAGAGGGACCTGTCTCACTCACACCAAACAACCATCCACTCTCACACTCACACCTAGGGTCAATTTAGAGTCACCAATCAGCCTAACTATGAACTGAAGTTCAAGGTTGCAGGGACTTGAGAGGATATTTGAAAGATAGGGATTGGGAACCCAAGAAAAAGAGATTTTTGCCTTTAGATATTAGAAAACGTAAAACCATCTTCTGTTTTTTTTTTTTCTCCACTGGACTTTGACACATTCATCAATCATGACACTGATTAACCCTTTTTCAACTTAAGTGTGCACAAATGCACACTAAACAGCTCGTGAAGGTTACCATTAAATGTATGTCACATTCCTCTGGTTTCTCAGCTTGCGGCTCTCCCTTAGTAGATCAAAGGACAGACGAGTCTATTGGCCTGCTCTCCTCCAACCCCTCCTTTTCCTCCACTCTCTCTTCCTCCTGCCATTCCTCATTCAATAAACACTCGTCTCACGGGCACACAATTATTTTCGCTTCTTCACAGATTCACAAACCTAAAGTCATTTTTTGTTGCTTTCATCAGCGACTCGGCTCAACTTTAATTGGTTGAATTCTCTTTTTTTAATCTCCCTGCCATCACCTCTGTCTTCACTCCTCAACCCCCCACCCCCACTCCCTCTTTATCCCTCCCGCCCCTCCTTCTCACAGTTTGGCGGTTCCTGTTGCTCTTGTTTTCACTTCCCCAGTCTGGTGCGTGGGAACCAGCATTTCAGCTGCAGCAGTTTACAGCTAAGTCTGAGTACCGGTACATGTACGGCCAAGCCTATGTGCCTTTAAAGGTGCTGAGGTGTGTACAGTGTGTACTACCAGTTTGATGTGGCTGCCATTTCAAAGTTGTGCATCAATGTATAGTGTGTATTAGGTTTATCTTCCAGATAATCTCAACATGTCTAGAGAAAATTACTTTCATCTGATGGGACTGTACAACCCAAAGGAAGTGTATGTGAATGTGTACATAAATAGAAAGTTTAGGTGGAGTAGGTAATAATGGTGGGAAAAACATATAGCCTAAAAATAAAACAGTTCAGCAATTCTCAACTATCAATGCTACTGCAATATGTTAAATTCTGACACTGATTCTATACTGTATAGTGCATACCATACCATACCAGCTTTATTTATAGAGCACTTTAAACACCCACAGGGCCAAATTGCTGTACACACAACAAACGAATCATACAGTCAGGTAATAAAAATGATAAAAAATGATTAAAAGTCACATAATAAAAGTTGAGCAATCATACAGTCAGATAATACAAGCAAGCGATTAAAATGATTAAAAGTCAACATTTCAGATGGTGTCAAAGGCCAGGGAGAAGAGATGGGTTTTTAGAAGAGATTTAAAAACAGACAGGGAAGAGGCCTGTCTGATGTTCAAGGGAAGGTCGTTCCACAGTTTAGGAGCTGCCACAGCAAAAGCACGGTCTCCTCTGAGCTTGCGCTTTGCCTCTGGACAATCAGGAGCAGCTGATCACATGACCTGAGGGATCGAGAGGATGTGTATGGCTGCAGCAACTCGGACAGATAGGGCGGGGCAAGACCATTTAGCGCTTTAAAAGCAAATAAAATAATTTTAAAATGAATACTGGAATGTACGGGCAGCCAGTGCAGGGAGGCTAAAACAGGAGAAATGTGGTCATACTTTTGTGTGCCAGTTAAAAGTTGTGCAGCAGCGTTCTGTATCCTCTGAAGCTGAGAGATACATGAATCACTGATTCCTATATAGAGTGCATTACAGTAGTCCAGCTGAGTGGTCACCAAGGCGTGAACTACCGTTACAAAATGCTGCTTAGAAAGAATCGGCTTCACCTTAGCCATCTGCCTCAGATGGAAAAAACTAGTTTTAGCAACTGCTCTGATGTGGATTTCTAATTTTAGTCCAGTATCGACTTTGACCCCCAAGTTTAGTATATTGTGCATGAACCATTAATAATGGTTCATTCTGTCAAAGTGTTATTTTTAGTACTCTGATGCATGCTCAATAATCCAGGTAGAAAAATCTAAAAAAGCTAAGTCTGGTCCTCTGGACATTCAAAAAATAAAACAAAACAAAGCAAAAAAAATGTAGAAACGTTTCGTCTTTCGTCCGAAAGACTTCCTCAGTCTGAGTTGCTGTGTTCAGCTCAGTCTTATAAATAGCACCCTCCCACAGTGTTGCACAACCAGTTGGCTGATGACAGCCTGAAACCAGTTGCTCACATGATCAAGGAGGGCCATCAGCCTAACAATGGATCATTAGCACCCTGATGGTTGTTTGCTATTCACAGAGGGCTGATTCATTGTTATTCACAGAATAACAAAAAAACAAAAAAAATTCACAGAATTTGCATTGTTATTTTTAGTGTATTGGTTATAATTAGGAGTGTAAATCACCAGCTTTACCACAATACGGTACAGTATTACAGTACAGTATATTGATTTGTTTGTATGACAATATGATTTTTCTCGATATCACAAAGTCTGTCACAATACGATTTCGATTCTATTTGATTCACAAGTCTACGATCGATATATTGCGATATCAAATGCCCATCTCAATTACATACAGGTGGTCCCCGACTTACGACGTCATCGACATACGACGTTCCGGACTTACGAACTGACTAACGAACAGTAAAGTTGTACAGAACATACAGAAAATACAGCACTGGTATGTGTTTTTAGATGAAAGTGTGTTAGCTAACCGTTTGTAAACAAAGTTCTGAGCATGTTTATGAACTAGTATGTAGGGCTGGGCCATATCATATCGTTACCGGTAATACCGGTATAAAAAGCTTGCCCGGGCAAAAAACTTATATCATGATATGCTAATTTCATGACGTAATACGTCAGGGCGCCCCGCCCCTTAACACCCGAGCACTTTAAACAACTGCGCACCTCCCCTCCACTGTCTACTGGTGTAAAACGCTAATTAGTTACTGCTAAAATGTTAAAAACAACGCGCGCGTCTCAACTTCTCTCCCCCCTGCTCTGCAGCCGCACAGACAGCTGTCCCCTCCTCCCCCGCCCCGCTCCGAGCTGCTCGGTGCTGCGTGTCTCGCTGCGTGTCCCCGCTGTAAACTGTGTTACAAACGCGCGCGGCTCCACATCACTCCATCAGAGACAGTTCAGTTAAAAAAATGAATCAGAGGAAGCATATGACAACAGATGAAGCTGAAACATGAAGGTCAGCTGATCAACTTGTAGAAGTTACAGCTCATTTAAAGGAGCTGTATGTAACATTTTTTATAAACATATTTCTTCACTCTGCCACATCTCCTGACAGACTGATGTTAGCCAGGTAATCTCTGAAAAAAATATATACTTTAAAAATGATCTGTTATTTAGATTGAAAAAGTATGCACAAAATATAGATTAAAAAAACCACCACAAAAACTAAAGTGCAGGTGTAGTTTTACTTGGAGACTAAATACTTTACTAAATAATTTCAGTAAAATTACCCCTTGTTGTTTTTTAAAATTTTATATAATACTGCAAAGCAACATGTTAAGTTAATTTTGTCAAATAAATACATTTGATTTTTTTGGGGGGTTATATCACGAAATTTATCGTTATCGTGATAATACTCTGAAATATCACGATATAATTTTTGAGCCATATCGCCCACCCCTACTAGTATGTACGTTTGTGTTGAAAAACGGGTGTTCGTAGTAGCGCTAGCATACATTTTCCGATTTACGACCGAAAATCCAGACTTACGAACGACACGTGTTCCGACATACGAATTTTCGACATACGAGCGCTTCGTAGGAACGGAACTCGCTCGTAAGTCTGGGATCACCTGTATAAATAAATTTACAATAACAATTCAAATATGATTTAAACATTTTATTTATTTTATTACAGGCACCAAGCATTTCAATAATTTAAAAAAAAAATGTTTTTAATGAAAAAATAGAAATGACCTGTTCAATATATGTGGTCTCACATTTCTCATGTTTAAGTGCATTTTTTAAACCAGTTAACTTTTAAACCAGTTAACTTAAAAGTGCCCTGATGACCTTTTCTATATTTTCAATACTGTATATATATTGAGCTTACATAACATGACTATCAATGCTGTGTTTCTTCTTCAGGTGAACAGGCAAACTTGTTGTTTCCCCGAGTATTTTAACTCAAACTGGCACCTGCTGCATACGGCTTGAGTTTAGTCTGTTGAGTCATCCTTCTGTTGAAATCCAAAATATTTCCACAGTGTTTATTTAAATCCAGCAGGAGAGTGAATTTCATTATTTGTGTTTTCTGCCTTGTCTACCATGTTGCTGAGGCGGCCGCAGAGCGCAGCCGCACACAGAAATTAGGCACGATGTGCCTTGGGAATTTTAAAAATAAAAGTGTATTTTAAAGATGACGATATGAATCAATGTTTTAGTTTTGCCACAATATAATTGAATCATTAAGCATTTAATCAATATATTGATTTAAATCACTGTATTGTTGTTACACCCCTAGTTACAATAGCATATTTTTGTACAAACGATTACTTAGGGTTGGGCATCAATTCACTAGAATCAATCAAATTAATGTTTTTGTTTCTATCAGAGCTGCCTCGAGGGAGACATAGTGTTTGTATCTAACCTTAAAAAACAAGTTTGGGCAAACCTATCCAAGTGCTGCCAGGTAAGTGACTGAGGCAGGCAGCTGGAAAGAAATTGATGAAGAAATATCTTTATTCCTGTGACTTAGCATTTTGAGATTTTTATTAATGAAAAGTGCATTATAAATGGAATTCATTATTATTATTATTATTATTACTTGATCAAACATTTTAAGAATGTGTATTTTGCAGAATGATGAGATCAGGAAATTTCTCCAAGTGGCCACTGTGTTGGATCTGTGCGTTAAACAGAAGATGGATGACGGTTTCTGGGGACAGATCCAGAGAAAGTTACTGAGCAGTTGAAATGTCATTCATGCATCTGTCTTTTTCAGCTATTAAAATCAGAGAGCTACTGGTTACGGTATGTTCTTTGTAGTCAACAGAGGCAGACTGTGGAGATGATGGGGTCACCATGCGCTCTGAGGAAAGGCCTGAGAATAAGGGAGTGTAAATTAAATTACATCTACACTTACTCATTGCTGATGAGGACGAGAGTGTAAGTGTTTGATGGCTGAAATTACTGTATATACATTCTCAATCTTAATAGTGATCATGCCTTTAATGATCCCTTTTAAGTGATAATACTAATTAATCTGTTCATTTAGCAACCACCTCCCTGCAGTCGGTCCAGAAATTCTCCACTGGAGGAGTTTTTTGCTGAGGAAGAGGCACAATGTAATGTCACAGCTCCATGTTCATCAAGAAACAAGTGTTGAGAAAGCTGCAGATGTAGCAGGAGACTCCACCAGCCGTTCTGTCTGAGGACCCTGCTGCATGGTGGTGGAACCAACACAATACTTTCCCTTTGCTGTCAGATATTGCTTTCTCACATTTATGTGTTCAGGCTTCTTCTACACCCAGCGACCGAGTGCTCTCCACTGTAGGAGAGACTATCTGTCCAGAACGCTCACACATACTGCCTGAGAAGCAGATATGATCATTTTCCTCAACAAGAACTGTTTCTGATTTTATACTGTACCTGCTGCTAATCTGGACTGGATCGTACAAGTTGTTATTTTTTGTTTGTTTGATTTTCTGCACCATCAGTTACATGGCTGCAGCATCTGACACTGGATATGTGTAAATGTGTTTTTCACGAGGTTTTCAAACATAAAACTCTTGTGAAAGTATACCTGTGTGAAAAGACAATTTGTCACATTTATATTCAAGTTCATAGATTTGATATTTACATACTAGTTGAAAATAAGCCTTTGAGAAATTCATAGTCAAGTTCAAAAAAGTAAAACGTTCATAGAATTACAATTCACAGAGAAGTTTAAACTATTTCATCCAGAAAGAACTCTGGTTAGTTAGCTCATTTGAACCAAGTAAATGTTTTGGACCCTGCCGCTAAAAAGAATCGGAATCGCGAATCGTTAGGAACTGGAATTGAAACAAGGAATCAAAATCGGAACTGGAATAATTCAAATTCAAATGATGCCCAACTACAATTACTGAAAGTTAAGCTTACTGTCTCCAGCTCAAATTACTGTCAAAAAATGTAGAAAAACTATCTCATTTGTTCTATGAAAAGCTAAAGACAAAAAAAAATACATGAACTATAAGAAATTTGATCTGCTACTGACTATTTACATTTAATTAAATTACATTTAAACTATGAGCAGCTGCATTTGAAGAACAAACAGGCGGCCTGACAAAAACAAATCCTATAAATAAAACTAGCACACCTTGAACAAATGCACTAGGTCGCTCCCATTAAGGTCATTTTTTTAAACTAAGTACTCACATAATCTGTCAGTGCTCAGAGGACATGTTGTGGATGACTAGATGCTCTTTTTCTAAGTGGTGGTTAACAAACGTGTTTCTGTGCTTCTAAAATTTCTCTGCTGTACTGTGATACATAAACAGACAAGCCGGCAGTTAATCTCCTCTTTCTTCACGTTAACTTCTTCCTCATGACATTCATCAGCGGTGTATGAGAGTGAGAGCGAGACAGACGAGGACAAAGGGAGGGAAACTGACCCCTCCACTGTTGCTAACCAGAAAGCTTTACAATCAGATAACAAAGGGGTTAAAACTTTGCCTGGGTGGGCCATAGAGCAGCTCCCAGGGTGAAGCTTTCTTGGTCTCTGTAACACAAACAGCCTCAGACAGAATTGTTGTTTCACCTTAGCAAAATATTAAACAAATCAAAGGTCAGTTAAAAAATGTGTAATGAATATTATTGTTTTTGTAAAGGCTGATTAAATTCATTTATTGACCTAAAACTCAAAATTCAGACATATATCGGTAATTCAGATAGATTTCATTTTTTTAAAGAAAATCTACTAAGGAAAACTGAGTACCGGTAAATGCATATCTTTGAAAATAGATTCATAAAGTGGCTAATGGAAAAAAAGATAATTCAGACTTTTCTGGTTTGATGTAGATTTTTAGCCACAGCAGTTAAAACCTCATGTTTTTGTATTGAGCGCTTGTTTCTGATCTCATGTGGTCTTCTTTTGACCTTGAGGTGTCCGGAGTGTGTCATATTTAATGCTGGTCAAAGTATGATCATTTAACACCGATTAGAATTAGGTGTGTGTTAGTTAAAGTCATGATGTAATCATTAAGGTGGTCCCATCTTGTAACATTCTGAGCCTGATGGAGATGCAGCAGCTGACACACCCCAACTTATTTGGGCCCTCCTTCCAGGAGCAGGCCAGAACACACAAGCTTACCAACCTTTCTGCAAAGACACCCCCCCCCACCCTCAAGATGCCACCCCACAAACACAAACAGCCATCGTCCCACACAGCTTCTCTAAACAGCCACCCACAGAGACATCTACAGGTGAGGCAGCGTAAATCACTCACAAATATATTTCTCTGGCTCCACAAACCGCAATTAAGCAGCTCTGCTCACTTAGGTTTATCAACATTACTACCGTATTTTTCGGATTATAGGTCGCACCTTTTATGGTTTTTTCAAGGCCTGCGACCTATAATCCGATGCGACCTATTTATGGATTATTTTCCATATTTTTAGACAAATTTTTGACTCGGATATCAGCTTTTTTCACTTTGACAGAAACATTGTGCAGTACCACTTTTGGCCACTAGGGGCGCTGTGGCGCTGTGCAGTACCACTTCCAGTGGAGTACACCGACCCAAGAAGAAGAAGAAGACCGTTTCCAGCTGCATGTGTCCCAAAATAAGCTCCTGTGCTCGGACTGACTGTGTGCCTGGGACTGGTTGTGAAATTTTTGTGGGTACCCGCACATATCGGAATAACAGGAAATGAAAAAGCCGACAAAATAGCTAAACATGCTACCGAAAAAAATGTGGTCGAAATGGAAATTAACTTCAGTAAGTCTGAATTAAAAACCATTATCAAACTTAAAATGAGAGACAAATGGCAGAAACAGTGGGAGGAAGAAAGGAAAGGTCAATGGTTTTATAGTATTCAAAGGAAAACGGGAGATATGAGGTGCGCTGGAAGAAACAGAAGGGAGGAAACTGTTATATCACGTCTTCGATTTGGACATACTGGATTAAATAAATCGTTATTCCTTGTAGGGAAACATAATACAGGAAAATGTGAGTACTGTGGTGAGGTTGAGGACATAGAACATGTGTTAAAGGGGACCACATATTCAAATTTCACTTTTTAATGGTTTTTTTTACTCAACTTTGGGTATTTACTTCATAAAAAAACAGTCCTAAGGCCAAAAAAATGCACCCAGTGGTTTATTTACTCTAAGTAGATTTATTTATCTTTGATAAATACACTTCGTTTCCCACTTCCTGCGGTTTGTGACGTCACAAACCGCAGCCAACCACCTCAAACCTGAGTCCAGCCCCTCACCTAGCAACCCCTGGTTAGGCTCAACCCACTTCTGTATTAAACACATGACTGTTGTTTTTCATGATTTCATCTCATCTTTTGTTTATATGTTCTTAATTTCATGTGTACAGCACTTTGTTGCAGCTGTGTTTTTTTTAAATGGCTTTATAAATAAAGTATAATTGTTATTTTTATGTTTTAGTTCAATTTTTAGTGTATTTGCGATCGCTCCCAACGCGCAGCCGGCAAAAATTAAACGAGCGGACCCCCGGCGTAGGGACCGGCGGCAACGGGACACTGCTTCTGGCGCGATGGAGCGGAGCTTCAACTGTACAGCCTCGCAGCAGCGAGGACCTTCTCCTTACGGATTAATTTACGGGAGACACTTGGTGAACTTTGTGTTGTCTTGACTGGAACAGCGATAACTCCCAAAATCTCCGCGTGCAACGAGCGGAGCTGGCGAACACCGGAAGAGGAACAAGCTAACATTAGCATCGGATTCGGGTGGTCTCATGCTAAAAGGAGCAGCAAATTGCGGCGCGCTCAGACGGGTTTCGGTAAGTTATCTTAAGCTAACACTAACAGTAAGTCAAATGAGTAATAAAAAAAGAGCTAATTTTAAAACAACAACACATTACAGATACTGGCTGTTACAGAGGGCGTAAACAGATCGTTGAAGGGCGTGGACTTCAGAACTTGTATCAGAAACCGGTCGTTCAAAACGAAAGTTAAAAATGGCAGAATTAAAAAGGGTATAATTAATTATCTAAGAATTATTTTGTGTATTAAAATGAATTTATATTGTCAAGATAGCACACAGACATAACATAAAAATTTTAAAGACCTATATGTGGTCTCCTTTAATGCATTGCCAACAATACAGAATTGAAAGGGTTCACCTGTCTAACAGACTTGCTGCAATGAAAATAAGATTGGATTTTAGAGACTTATTACAGAACAATTCAAAGTCTGAGAGTACCCAAGCCTGATACATTACTTGAAACGAACTCGATTATTTGAAAGAATATAGTTTTTATTTTTTTTATTTTTTTGGAGCGTTGATCCAGTCCATACTCCATACCAGTAGGTGGCGGTAATGCACCTTTCAGTTGTTTGCCAACTGCCAAAAAAGAATCCACTTAAAGAGCGACTAAACCCAAATTTAACTTTTTTTAGCTGATAAACTCCCTAGAATGTGTTTAAAAAGTTTCTGAGCACTATTTTTGAGTTATTTTTCATGTATTTGTGCGTATTAGTTAAAATCGGCAATATTTGGTCTAAAAACGAGTATTCGTAGTCCTATGGGTTGAACTGTGGTATTGCACCCTGATTTTCCCATTAGTTTACGTTTGGCACAGTCATTAATTTTGGCACAATTTCGTCACATCCTGTTTTGCGTAGCCACTCCCCTGAAGATCCGTGGGTATAAAAGTAGTTCACTCATAGCCACTCCCCTGAAGATCGCGGGAGTTGGTTAGCGATAGTAGCCTAGCATAGAAACATAGCATTAGCATTGTGAGCATCGACATTTAATTCAGAAACAAGAGTGCAGTAGATGACCACCAGGATACAATCCGTTCAGAGGTGAGTACTCTTTTACACCTTTTTAATCCATAACTCTGTGTGGCTAGCTGGTTGTGTGCTGGGTTTCTTGGATAAATCCTTATATAACCCCGCTGTATCAAGCCAAATTAACGCTGCCGGAGGATTTTATTTTGTGTTTTGTGTCGAGCACGTGACGGTGAGTTGTTAGTTTTAGGTATTTTGGTTGCTTTTTATGTTTAAATGCGGTGGCGAGACGCCCGTGTATTTGAGATATAAAAGTGGTGTTAGGGATTAAATGATCATTCTGTTTTTGTTAATTTCATGGCCGAATAGAATATATGTAAGTAAAGTATTAAATAAATCCTTTGATTTTTGTAATTTCATCCTTTTCGTATCATTTTAGTTACTTTTCATTAAATCTGTTGACTGCCTATAGAATCTTGATATCTTCCGGGTCATAGGTGAACTCGGTGCTAACTCTGTGTGGCTAGTTGTTTGTGTGCTTACTTGGACAAATCCGCAGTGAACACCGCTGTTTCAAGCCAAATTAACGCGGCAGGATTAATTTATTATGTGTTTTGTGTCCACCACGAGACGGTGAGTCGTTAGTTTTAGGTATTTTGGTTACTTTTATGTATAAATGCGGTGGTGACACGCCCGTGTATTTGAGGTGGTGTTAGGGATTAAATGGTCATTCTCTTTTTTTGTTAATTTAGTGGCCGAATAGAATGTAGGACACAGTTCTTGTTTTGTCCGGGTGCTGCTGCGTCTCAGTTGTGGCAGGACATAAATATGGATGTGGCATTTTTAGCTGTTGCTAGTTTGTGTTGTAATTACATTTCAATGCAAAAAATGTAGTGTTTAATATTATCAAAATAAACTATGTTATGGAAGACTGCAGCATCCAAAAAAAATTGAGACGTGGACATATGTTTAGATGTTGCCAATGTTAGCAGGTTGAATGTAACAGCTCTTGATGAACTGTTGTTCATTTGATTGTTGTGCAAATGTTATGGATCAAAGGTATTTATGAAATTTTTAGTTGGTGAATGAATATCACTGTTTTTTTAATTAATAATCTGTAGCCATGAAATGATTGTTATGATCAAACCTTGTTAATATCACAACGTTTGAATATCATCATAAATACTTGAGTGAATAAATTGAAATTGACATAATAAATATTTATTTTTGTTTTTTACAGCAAAAAATACAGGTGATAAAAACTTTTTTTTTTTTTTAAGGTCCATGATGAGTTCAAAATCCAGGGAATCTCTGAGACGTGCTTCCACAAACATCAAAAAACCCTCCTCATCCCCACAGTCTTTTGGCAGTGGAAGCTGGAGCAGGATAACTACATCAACGAGGCCAGGGCTCGTGGGTCTTTGACACTTGGTGGTGACATGAGAGCTGATTCACCAGGTATTTTCAGGTTTTATTTCTTACTGGTACTCCTATTAACCTTTTACACTTTGTGTAGAGGATATCATGTAAAAAACCTAAACATAGAATCAAATACTTCCAGGGCACTGTGCAAAATATGGAAGTTACACCATGATGGATCTTGTTGCAAATTGCATAATAGACATCCAACTAGTTCGTGTCACAGTTGTAGCTCATTTTAATCGACAGCTCCTGGTGATAAATAAATAAATATAAAACCTCCACTAAATAAATAAACCTGGTCTAGAGTGTGGGGTGTAGACTACTGTACAGGTTTTTTATTTATTTATCTCCGACAGAATCTAGTCTGACAAATACAAAGTATCAGCCACCAACACATCATATATAGCCTATTTATAATTTTTATTACTAATATAGAATGCTGGAAGCAGCAGCTGATAAGAGGACAAGAAAACTTCCTGCAAAGATAAGTGTAGGCTTTGTGGTAGGCTAAATCTCATTCAAATTAAAAATATGACTGGAGAAAAATTATTTCTAGCTGCTATTTTTTGATAGTTAATGTCTGTTTTTATTTTTTATTATTATTTGAGAGAAAGGGTGCACGCTCCCGACACAGCGGGAACAGATTCTCACGGGGTAACAGAAATCGCACAGCACCTGCGTTCTTTTGTTGCAAATAATGTTGTGGATCAAGGTATTTGTAAAATAATAATAATAATCTGTGCAGCAGTATTTATTTTGCACTGGGTCATCTGTTTGACAGGTCAACAAAGTGATAGAACAGTAATGTTTCTCAAGTATGTTTTTTTGTAAGGTGATTAAAAATGTGTTGTTTTTTAGCTCCATGAGGCGTTCCACATCCAGGGATGAGCCGTGCAGCAGTCCCAAACACTCGAGACCACCTTCAGGATGCTCCACCCGCAGGATGGTCCACCTGCCAGCCACAAACAAACACCAAGGTCTCAGCTGAACCCAACATTGTCGTGGATGGAGGTCTCAAGAGATGACGCAGCTCTGGCCGAGACTGCATCATCTTCCGCTGAATTTGAAATACATGTCACACATTTGGCACTTCGCATCTGGTTCTGTGAACTTCTTTTAGAATAGGATACCCTTTATGTAAATTACTATGTGCTTGTGTTAAATTATTATTTATGTTTTCTTCTAACCCTGTGTGGACTGGGCACCTGGGTGGTCTGTAACAAGTCATAAATTCAAGTACAGGAAACTTTTAAATTTTAACGTTTAAAAATTTATGCTTCATATAACTTTTTTAATAATGTACAATTCGGATTACTCTAATTGATTATTGCACTTTGTTTCTTTTGTTTTACAATATTTAATATTTGCACACCTGAAACAATTATAATTTATATTAAATTTAAACATTACTTTGTAAAAATTGCTGATGTAAACATGTTTATTAAATGTTTGTTTAAATTATGCATGCATCTGAGAGAAATGCAATTTCAATCCTGTGTATGTTCTGTACATATTGCAGTTTGGACAATAAAGTTGACTTTTAAATTTGACTTTGATGTATGACTTGGAAATGTATTTATCAATACAGAGGTCTGTAAAGAAAGAAATTGATTACAAAAACTAGTTGTTTATGATTCATTTTATTAACAGTAAGTTAATTCAAAACAACAAAAGTTTCTGTGTCGTGTCACACGGGACCACCTCCAGCTCGTCTGTATGGATGCAGTGGACAGAAGAGAAAGCAGTCCCAACCACCTTCAAGATGCTGCACCTGCCAGCCACAAACAAACACCAGGGTCTGCGTGGCTGCTGCATGGGTGCTTGAGTCATCACAGTTCTCTGAAAAAAACATTTGAAAGGATACAGTATTGTTAAATTCATTGCAATTTGTTTGGTTTGCATTGAAAAAATATAACTTCTCATAAATCTTACCAGCTGTGCTCAGTTTTGATTAGCTGACACATAGCTTAAACATGTAGTGTATGCACGTCCTAACAAATATATCATACAAGCTTATAGAATGTTTCTAAACACGGATCTTTGGAAAACAAATAAAATATTTGACCACTGTTTAGTGCTCATTTATAGTCAATTCAAAAAACAATGTGTGTTCAGTTCTAGGTTGCATATTAAAATTAAGCCAAAACGTCAAAAAAAACGAGGGTAGATGAAATCAATATTTTAAAATAAAATATATTATGAAACGTTACTTTTGTAATGTGCTAAGTAATAAGATGTGGTGAATTAAAGCCACTGCAGCTGGACTACAACTCCGTTGTGATCCAAACAAAGACAAAAACACAACCGTACACCGCATGCCATGCAGCTAAACACAGGTTTTTCATGTGTTCAGTGTTCAGAAGCATCCGCTTAAGCTGTGTGTGATTAAATACACGCAACAACATTTTAGAACTGTTATTTTAGTACAAGTTTAGGCATTGATTTACTTACTGAAGACGTGACTATCCGCCATTTTGAAATCTAAACTTGGGGAGGGGTGAGAGTTCACCACTAGAGGGGGCGTGAACACAGGACAACCCACAACCTCCTCCCCTGCTTGACTCTCTACACGCCCATTTTGAGGGAAAATTTCAAACTGCTTCGGGGGAGGAGTTACCGATCCACAGGGTGTTTAGTCGCTCTTTAAAAGAAGAAGAAGAAGAAGAAGAAGAAGACTGTGTGCCTGCTGGCCTGGATGTAGCTGTTAGCTCTGTGTTTCTTAGCTGGTTTTTTTGCAAGATAAGTCAAGAACCACTCAGCGGATTTTTCTGAAACTTACAGAATGGAATCACAGTGTGGACGTTTACAAGTGAGTACCGGTAGCTTTATTAGATGTTTGAGATTAAAATAAATAAAAAAACGATCTTTTAGCTTAGCTTTTTGTTAGCTTGGGGCTGTTATTGTTCTGTTTACCGGTTGTTAGGCTGATTGGTGACTCTAAATTGACCCTAGGTGTGAGTGTGAGAGTGGATGGTTGTTTGGTGTGAGTGAGACAGGTCCCTCTTGTAAATGAGTCCCCGTGACTCAACGAGGCTAGCCTGTATAAATAAAGGTTGAATGAATGAATGAATGAATGTTAGAAATGGCTTCAAAACCACTCGGTGTATATTTTTTCTGCTTACAGAGTTTAAATTATAAGACATTAATGTACGTAACGATGGTCTATAGAAAATATTTGACTTAAAATTAGATTTTTTATTCAGTGTTCTGTGTGGCGGACTTCCCGTGAACATTGGTTTTTATCGGTGTTCTTCTAAATGGCTTCAAAACCACTCGGTGTATATTTTTTCTGCTTACAGAGTTTAAATTATAAGACATTTTTGTACGTAACGATGGTCTATAGAAAATATTTGACTTAAATTTTGATTTTTTATTCAGTGTTCTGTGTGGCGGACTTCCCGTGAACATTAGTTTTTTATCGGTGTTCTTCTAAATGGCTTCAAAACCACTCGGTACATATTTTTTCTGCTTACAGAGTTTAAATTATAAGACATTTTTGTACGTAACGATGGTCTATAGAAATATTTGACTTAAATTTTGATTTTTTATTCATGTTTTCTGAGAGGCGGACTCGTCTTGTGTTAGCTTCTGTTAGCTTCTCTTCATGTTATAAATTGCTTCAAAACCAATAGGTATATAGTATAAGTATATTTATTTCTGCTTACAGAGTAATTATAAGGCTCTAATGTACTTAACTATGTCCTGGAAAAAACATTTGACATAGAATTCGATTTTTTTATTCGTGTTTTCTGAGAGGCGGACTCGTCTCGTGTTAGCTTCTGTTAGCTTCTGGCAGACATTAGCAGCAGAGCTAAACACTCGGTCCATATTGCCGGGTTGACTCAGCGGTCACGCGTCAGCAGTGGATGACGCGTTACGTTGGCGGTGACGTAGGTGCGACCTATATTCCGGTGCGACCAATTTATGGATTTTTCAAATTTTTTGGCAATAATTGGACACTGCGACCTATATTCCGGTGCGACCAATAATCCGGAAAATACGGTAAGTACTATTCAGCCCCTTCTGACAGGAAGTTTGTATTTTTGTATTAATAATTATGCATGCTTTGAATGGATATGTCCTTAGATGTGAGTTTTCAAAAAATTAAAATAAACTAGTAATAAATCTTGACTAGTATTTGCCTAACAGCACGGGGCACACTCTAAGGTAGAGCTGTCATTTTTAACCCGGGCCCGAAGCTGGGTGATGATAATGAGCTGGATAGGCGGGCCGGGTCGGTGTTGGGCTTTTGATTGCGTCAGCGGATCAGCCGCGATCCAATTATATGGTAACATGGCTTGCCACGGTTTCACCAGATGCACATGGCCAGTTCACCGCGAGCTGCCCAGCCTTGAAAAGATTAAAATAATGTTCAGTTGAGCTTCAAACGGGACTATACTGCCAGGAAGCGATCCATCGCCCAAATGGACGTTCATTCAGCCGCTGCACTCAGCAGACGCGCGCGGCCAATGACCCAAACAGGTGAGATCCCAAAGCAGACGTGTCAGAGCAGTCCGTGTCCGAGTAATGCAGAATGCAGACGGAAACATGGATTTAATGCTCTTTGACGGCCATGAAAGGACAAACTCCCCCTCAGCTCCGATCTTCTGCCCCTTTTATTCAGCCATGCATCCCCGACCGTTAATAACCAATTAAAAATGTTTGGGGTTTTTGGGTTTGGACCTGTAATTACCGGTACTGTTAATTTGTCAGGTCGGGTGAGGTATGGAAATGATGGCTGCGGGCTGGGGCTGAGTCGGATTGGATTTTTTGGGCACTAATGCAACTCTACTCCATGGTAAAGTACTTCTCTGCAGTCTTCCCAAGTTAAGATTTAATCTGAGTTTTCTTCAACTCTTTGCCATTCTCCCATAAAGAGTTGACTGGTGAAGAACCAGGGCAACAGCTGTTGTGCTCAGTCTCTGCCATCACACCTGCTGAAGCTTGTAACTCCTTCAGAGACAGCTGTCTTGGTGGCCTCTGTCACTATTCTCCTTTTTCTCCTCAGTTTGAGGATGATCTGCTTTTGGTAAATGTTCCACATTCCTCCCATATTACTGTGTATAAAATTGATTTAAATTGAACACAAAATAATTTTTTTGTAATGGCAAAATCATATTATCCATGATTCATTTATGGCAGTTATAGTGAATGCCTTTTATCGGTACTTGTATATAAAATAAATATGAAAACTAATTGTAGGGGTTTGGGGTTCGTCTTTCATCAACAAATAAAATGCCTAAACAATTAATTCATTTCTCAGTGTAGATACGAAACCAGCGGCTCAGTGAAAGGAAAGATGATGGGAAACTGCTGTCAAATTCATTCATTCATTCATTCAACCTTTATTTATACAGGCTAGCCTCGTTGAGTCACGGGGACTCATTTACAAGAGGGACCTGTCTCACTCACACCAAACAACCATCCACTCTCACACTCACACCTAGGGTCAATTTAGAGTCACCAATCAGCCTAACAAGCATGTTTTTTGGTCTGTGGGAGGAAACCGGAGTACCCGGAGGAAACCCACGCATGCACGGGGAGAACATGCAAACTCCACCCAGAAAGGCCCCCGGACCGGGATTTGAACCGGCAACCTTCTCGCTGAGAGGCAGCAGCTCTACCAGTTGTGCCACCGTGCTGCCCAAATAAAATAAATAAATACAATAAACTATTCCAGTTTGTTTTTACTTTGTAACACAGAATGTATGACATTTCTGGAAACACAAGTGCAGCAATTGTTGGATCACCACACTTAGCTTATCTTAATAAGATCCGGATCAATACATATTGAACATTATTATCAATATTTTGTTTATCTTATTTCTTTATACAGGTATATTGTTTTTTGTTTGTTTGTTTGTTTGTTTGTTTTATTTTTTACATTTTAGAAACTGTTGTGTGAATCTTTTTTTATCTGTTGCTGCTCTTACACTTGAATTTCCCATCTGTGGCACAATCAAGGCTGTTTCTATTCTATTCTATTCTATTCTATTAATGTTTAGGTCAAATGTGCAGGGACCATGCTGGGCAGTTCTTTCTGGAGAACAAGATGCTGTAGCCAATCTCAACACCAATGCTGAAGTGTGACAGCAGCAATGTTGGTCTTACCTGGTAAATGCCAAAAACTGAAACACCAGCAGGTTTCCCTGTAAAAGGTCAGTCTCTTCCCGCTGGGGGTCAAAAGGCAAAGGTTCTGTGGGGTCCAGGACTTCTGCCAC
>JBBPBX010016427.1:0-18518 GCA_038048925.1 Garcialebias charrua
TACATGTGATGAAAACGAGATTATGTACACAGGGTCCCAGTTACATCCTACATCAAAAAGTGAGAGGAAAAACATTAATAACATCTAGGATCTGACTATGGAGGAACATCAACTAGAAATACACTAAGCACTAATGTAATAGAAAAACATCATTATAAACAGCAGCACGAACATGAGTCAGTATGAGCAGATGGTCACAGATGAACACAGCAACAAGAAAACAGACCAGCATCAGCATGTTGTGATATTTTGCAGTGATTATTCTTATTATTTATTTATTCATGAGTCTAACAGCCTCAGGGTAGAAGCTGTTCCTCAGTCTAGTGGTTCTACATTTGATGCTCCTCAACCTCCGTCCTGAGGGGAGTGGGGCAAAGAGTGTGTGTGCTGGGTGAGTGGGGTCTTTCATGATGCAGGTGGCTCTTTTCCTGCATCTGGAGGTATAAATGTCTGTGATGGTGGGGAGACTGACTCCAACAGACTTCTGTCAAAAAGGCGTTCAATACAAGATCAACTGGACTTTATTTGTAACAGAAAAACGTTTCGACTCCCATCCGGGAGGCTTTCTCAATTCCATGAACAACTGTGAAAAGCTTGACATCTTCTCGAACTCCCGCACAGCTCTTAGGGTATCCTTCCCAAAATGAAAAGCAATATGCTGGTGAAGATTCTCAGTCGTCCAGGACATGATAAATCAAAAAGGCGTTCAATACAAGATCAACTGGACTTTATTTGTAACAGAAAAACGTTTCGACTCCCATCCTTGTGCGGGAGTTCGAGAAGATGTCAAGCTTTTCACAGTTGTTCATGGAATTGAGAAAGCCTCCCGGATGGGAGTCGAAACGTTTTTCTGTTACAAATAAAGTCCAGTTGATCTTGTATTGAACGCCTTTTTGATTTATCATGTCCTGGACGACTGAGAATCTTCACCAGCATATTGCTTTTCATTTTGGGAAGGATACCCTAAGAGCTGTGCGGGAGTTCGAGAAGATGTCAAGCTTTTCACAGTTGTTCATGGAATTGAGAAAGCCTCCCGGATGGGAGTCGAAATGTTTTCCTGTTACAAATAAAGTCCAGTTGATCTTGTATTGAACGCCTTTTTGATTTATCATGTCCTGGACGACTGAGAATCTTCACCAGCAAACAGACTTCTGTGCAGCCTTCACCACTCTCTGCAGTGCTTTTCTTTCTGCAGCTGTGCAGCCTCCATGCCACACGTTGATGCTGGAGCACAGGATGCTCTCCACTGCACACCTGTAGAAGGAGGTGAGGACTGGGCTACTCAGACCAGCTCGTCTCAGCCATCTGAGGAAGTAGAGTCTCTGATGACCTTTCTTGATCAGGCTGGTGGTGTTGTTGCTCCAGCTGAGGTTATCATTCATGTGTACACCCAAGTACTTGTAGCTGGAGACCACTTCCACTGCAGATCCACTTATGTTCAGTGGGGTGTGGGTTTGTTTGTTCCTTCTGAAGTCCACAATCATCTCCTTTGTCTTCTTCACATTCATGTGAAGGTTATTCTCTTTGCACCAGCTCTCCAGGTGTTCCACCTCCTGCCTGTAGCTGGACTCATCATTGTTTGTGATGCATCCCACCACAGCTGTATCATCTGCAAACTTTACCAGACCTGTGTCCGCAAAGATCACAGACAAATGCTTTTTGTCCTGTGTGAACTATCATGTGTTTGTTTAAATCTGACTTACATCCAGACCTGTGTCCACAAAGATCACAGACAAATGCTTTATGTCCTGTGTGAACTATCATGTGTTTGTTTAAATCTGACTTACATCTAGACCTGTGTCCACAAAGATCACAGACAAATGCTTTCTGTCCTGTGTGAACTATCATGTGTCTGTTTAAAGCTGACTTATAGCCAAACCTTTGTCCACAAAGAAAACCTTTGTCCACAAAGAGAAAAACAACAAAACAACATGCCTAAACAATAAAGTTAACATTACTTTGAAAAGTATGTCCAACACTGGGAGCTAGGAACCATAATACAGTACATCTCTCATTGGGTAGTCCAGTTACATTAAAAAGTCCATCCATTATCTTTACCTGCTTCTTCCTTTTTGGGTCATGGGGTTCGCTCACATGGGCAATGACAGTGAGACCTGGAGGGTTGTGGTTGGGAGGAACGGCCCCCCTGATCTGAACCAGAGTGGTGTTCTGTTATTGGACTTCTGTGCTCGTCATGGATTGTCCATAACGAACACCATGTTTAAGCATAAGGGTGTCCATATGTGCTCTTGGCACCAGGACACCCTAGGTCGCAGTTCGATGATCGACTTTGTTGTCGTCTCATCTGATCTGCGGCCGCATGTCTTGGACACTCGGGTGAGGAGAGGGGCGGAGCTGTCAACTGACCACTACCTGGTGGTGAGTTGGCTCCGATGGTGGGGGAGGATGCCGGTCAGACCTGGCAGACCCAAACGTATTGTGAGGGTCTGCTGGGAACGTCTGGCAGAGTCTCCCGTAAGACGGAGCTTTAACTCCCACCTCCGGGAGAGCTTTGAACACGTTCCGAGGGAGGCGGGGGACATGGAGTCCGAGTGGGCCGTGTTCCGCGCCTCTATTGTCGAGGCAGCTTATCGGAGCTGTGGCCGCAAGGTTGTTGGTGCCTGTCGTGGTGGCAACCCTCGAACCCGGTGGTGGACACCGGCAGTGAGGGATGCTGTCAGGCTGAAGAAGGAGTCCTATTGGGCCTTTTTGGCTTGTGGGACCCCGGAAGCAGCTGATAGGTACCGGCAGTCCAAGCGGCATGCGGCTCGGGTGGTTGCTGAGGCAAAAACTCGGGCGTGGGAGGAGTTCGGAGAGGCCATGGAGAATTCATTCATTCATTCAACCTTTATTTATACAGGCTAGCCTCGTTGAGTCACGGGGACTCATTTACAAGAGGGACCTGTCTCACTCACACCAAACAACCATCCACTCTCACACTCACACCTAGGGTCAATTTAGAGTCACCAATCAGCCTAACAAGCATGTTTTTTGGTCTGTGGGAGGAAACCGGAGTACCCGGAGGAAACCCACGCATGCACGGGGAGAACATGCAAACTCCACCCAGAAAGGCCCCCGGACCGGGATTTGAACCGGCAACCTTCTCGCTGAGAGGCAGCAGCTCTACCAGTTGTGCCACCGTGCTGCCCANTTTCATTCATTCATTCATTCAACCTTTATTTATACAGGCTAGCCTCGTTGAGTCACGGGGACTCATTTACAAGAGGGACCTGTCTCACTCACACCAAACAACCATCCACTCTCACACTCACACCTAGGGTCAATTTAGAGTCACCAATCAGCCTAACAAGCATGTTTTTTGGTCTGTGGGAGGAAACCGGAGTACCCGGAGGAAACCCACGCATGCACGGGGAGAACATGCAAACTCCACCCAGAAAGGCCCCGGACCGGGATTTGAACCGGCAACCTTCTCGCTGAGAGGCAGCAGCTCTACCAGTTGTGCCACTGTGCTGCAGTTCGGAGAGGCCATGGAGAATGACTTCCGTACGGCTTCGAGGCGATTCTGGTCCACCATCCGGCGTCTCAGGGGGGGAAAGAGGTACGCGACCAACACCATTTATGGTGGGGGTGGCGTGCTGCTGACCTCAACTCGGGATGTTGTGAGTCGGTGGGCGGAATACTTCGAAGACCTCCTCAATCCTACTGGCACGTCTTCCACTGAGGAAGCGGAGCCTGGGGACTTTGGGTCGGGCTCTCCAATCTCTGGTGCTGAGGTCGCCGAGGTGGTTAAAAAGCTCCGCGGTGGCAAGGCTCCGGGGGTGGATGAGATTCGCCCTGAGTTCCTTAGGGCTCTGGATGTTGTAGGGTTGTGTTGGCTTACGCGACTCTGCAATATCGCGTGGACATCGGGGGCAGTTCCCTTGGATTGGCAGACTGGGGTGGTGGTTCCCCTATTCAAAAAGGGGGACCGTAGGGTGTGTTCCAACTATAGGGGGATCACACTCTTAAGCCTCCCTGGTAAGGTCTATTCAGGGGTTCTGGAGAGGAGGGTCCGTCGGATAGTCGAACCTCGGATTCAGGAGGAGCAGTGTGGTTTTCGTGCTGGTCGTGGAACACTGGACCAGCTCTACACCCTCAACAGGGTCCTGGAGGGTGCGTGGGAGTTTGCCCAACCAGTTTACATGTGCTTTGTGGACTTGGAGAAGGCATTCGACCGCGTCCCTCGGGGGGTTCTGTGGGGGGTACTCCGGGAGTATGGGGTACCAGGCCCTTTGATAAGGGCTGTTAGGTCCCTGTACGACCGGTGTCAGAGCTTGGTCCGCATTGCCGGCAGTAAGTCAGGCTCGTTTCCGGTGAGAGTTGGACTCCGCCAAGGTTGCCCTTTGTCACCGATTCTGTTCATAACTTTTATGGACAGAATTTCTAGGCGCAGCCAAGGTGTTGAGAGGATCCGTTTTGGTGACCTTAGAATCGCTTCTCTGTTTTTTGCAGATGATGTGGTCCTACTGGCTTCATCAGTTCGTGATTTACAGCTTTCACTGGAGCGGTTTGCAGCCGAGTGTGATGCGGCCGGGATGAGGATCAGTTCCTCCAAATTAGTGCATTAACAGAGTAGCCGAGTTTTCGACAGCTCGAGTGCTTTGACTTCTATCGAGGCTTTTTTGTCCAACTCGGGTACCCGTAGTGACGTCACATTTCACATTTCACAGCGCGCGGGGCAGCTTTTAGCTTTTAGTAGACGCTACAAAATGGATTCCTGTGTGCGCACGGATGTTAATGGAGCAGGCCGTCTTGTCAAAAAGGTAAAACAGTTTATAATTTTATAAAATGCGCTACTTCGTGTTGACTTTCTTTGTAGTAGATTGTGACAGCAGAGGGCAGTGTTGCAATGCAGGTCCCATATTATAACACGGCCGAAACGGCTTCCTTTCTCTCGTTTCACAAACAAAAAAAAACAAATATTCATCTCTCTAGAGCTACCAACAATCTATAAACACAATCTCTAAAAGTAAACCTAAATTGCACAGCTGCAGGCGGTGGTACGGTGTGGCTGTGGCCCCATTTGTTTTTAAGTTTCGGTTTTCATCGCTTATACTTTCACTTTTAATATTATTAATATAACTAATAGTTTTGTTTTTCCTGTGACTTATGTGCAGTATGATAAATAATAGGAGCATAATAAATGCTCCCAATGCTTTGTTGGTCTTTTTTTTCTTTTTGTAAAGACGTTTTTAGGCATTTATATTTATTTATTTATTTTGCATCGTAAGACACTGTGACGTCATCGGCTACTCGAGCGTCGTTCGAGTTCTTTTATGTTAATGTCGAGGTTAAAAATTATGTACTCGTTCAACCCCTACTCCAAATCCGAGGCCATGGTCTTGAGCCGGAAAAGGGTAGCATGCCCTCTCCGGGTCGGGGAGGAGGTCCTGCCCCAAGTGGAGGAGTTTAAGTATCTCGGGATCTTGTTCACGAATGAGGGAAAACTGGAGCGTGAGATCGATAGGCGGATAGGTGCAGCGTCCGCAGTGAAGCGGGCGCTGTACCGGTCTGTCGTGGTGAAGAGAGAGCTGAGTCAAAAGGCAAAGCTCTCAATTTACCGATCGATCTACGTTCCCACCCTCATCTATGGTCATGAGCTTTGGGTTATGACCGAAAGAACAAGATCTCGGATACAAGCGGCTGAAATGAGTTTTCTCCGCAGGGTGGCTGGACTCTCCCTTAGAGATAGGGTGAGAAGCTCAGTCATCCGGGAGGGACTCGGAGTAGAGCCGCTGCTTCTCCACATCGAGAGGAGCCAGTTGAGGTGGCTCGGGCATCTGGTTAGGATGCCTCCTGGACGCCTCCCTGGTGAGGTGTTCCGGGCATGTCCCACCGGGAGGAGACCCAGAGGAAGACCCAGGACGCTGGAGGGACTATGTTTCTCGGCTGGCCTGGGAACGCCTTGGGATTCCCCCGGAGGAGCTGCTCCAAGTGGCTGGGGAGAGGGAAGTCTGGGCCTCCCTACTTAGGCTGCTACCCCCGCGACCCGACCCCGGATAAGCGGAAGAAGATGGATGGATGGATGGATGGGGTTCACTGGACCCATGTCCAGCAGTCACTGTGCGAGGGGTGGGGTACGCCCTGCACAGGTCTCCAGTCCATCACAGGTACACAGAGACAAACGAGACAAACAATTATTCACTCTCTCACTCACACCTAGGAACAATTTAGAGTTACCAATCAGTCTAAAATGCATGTTTTTGGTCTGTGGGAGGAAACTGGAGTACCTGGGAAAAACCCACGCATGCACGGAAAGAACATGCAAACCGGGATTTGAACCTGCTTGCTGAGAGGCAGCAGCTCTACCAGTTGGTCCACCATGCTGCCCTCGTCATAAATCATTTAATACTATTAAAACTGAATAAAACTTAGAAAAAAAATCGACAAAGTTAAGTTAGGTCCTCTGGATGGTTTCTTTTGTTTTATTTGTTGAAACATTTCGTCTTTTATCCATAGGACTTCATCAGTCCGAGAAGCCACAACAAACTCAGTCCCATAAGTGGCTTACTCACACAGTTGGCCAACCAGTTTTATTGTAAGAAGATGGGTTCTGGAGTCCACCCTCTCCCCCATGGACTCATCTGAGGCAGCCATCATCAAAGTGATTCAAAACATCAAAGTCCATGATCAATAATCCAGGTAAAAAAGTATACAAAATTAAGTCAGATCATCTGGTTTCCAGAAACCATCTTATCACCATCAAACTGACTGGTCCACTATGTGAGTAAGCCACTTATGGGACTGAGTTTGCTGTGGCTCCTCAGACTGATGAAGTCCTTAGGATGAAAGACAAAACATTAAAAAATAAAATAAAAAGAAAGAAAACAAAAAGGAAAAAGAAACTGTCCAGATGACCTGACTTAACTTTGTTGCTGTTTTTTACCTGGATTACTGAGTATCAACTTTGATGTTAGACAAAGATTATTTGTTGCTAGACGTGTTAGGCTATTTCAGGCTGTTGCTCAGAGTTTCCTTTTCTTTGCCAATTGTCCTCATGAAGATGGAGAACTGAGCAAAACAGGTGATGAGGAAACAGGAGGAAGGCGTGGAGACTTGGTGATTCAGTATACAATACAGTAACTGGAAGGCCTAAAACAAATTTTTTTCTCTCAGAAGTGTATTTTTGTGCCATCCAAAAAATAAACTTTTTAATTAAAGAAAAAGCTGTCCCTGTTTTCAATTTTGTCATTGAACTGATTCCAGAATGAAAATAGACCAGTCCTGACTGACAGCTTAAAAATTACATTTATTAATACATACTACAGTACATGTAATGACACATCTGATAATACCATACATTCAATATCTCCAAGCACACACACGCGCACACAGACACACACACACACACACACACAGACACACTTACAAACAAACAAACAAAAAGTGTGACAGTTTAACTTACAGTAAACAAAAAATCAAGGATACAGTGTAAA
Source organism: Garcialebias charrua (assembly GCA_038048925.1). Taxonomy (NCBI): domain Eukaryota; kingdom Metazoa; phylum Chordata; class Actinopteri; order Cyprinodontiformes; family Rivulidae; genus Garcialebias; species Garcialebias charrua. Next base: position 7,437 of record JBBPBX010016427.1, read on the forward strand.
CTGTACATACATTAATGCTCACATTCTGTGAATACAAAATATTAACATGAATGAAACAATGATTTATATATAAAAACAAGTTCCTCATAAATAAATGTTGAATGAATGAATGAATCATATTTTACTTAAATTTTACACATTTTTTTCCACATTTTAATATTTATTTTTGTCAGTTTTGTAGCTTTTGTGAGAGCTGGGATGTGATGCTGTGAGTTGCATGAACAGAACAATAATCTGCAGTTTTTGCCTGACAGGTCAAGTTCACAGTGAGAGTATTCATTCAGAGAGACAAAGATGACTGGATGAGCAAGATTTTCTTTTGAAAGTTAATTTAACACTGTTGTGTGCGTGCCTTGGTATTTGGATGACTGATGACAAAAACAGCACCTGATGAGTTGCCAGTTGTAATTAGCTATTATTTAAATTAATATTAACTTGCTGATGGTCAAACTCACAGCTGGCTGCCATCCTTCTTAGATAGATAGCTTTACTAATTGGCATTTATAATGTATGTGAATGTTTCAGTTCAGTGCCCTGAGATTACTTCTGTTGTGACTTGGCGTTATATAAATACACTGAATTAAGTATCTATATAAAAAGAAGTGGGGATCAATGTGCTCAGATTAACACAGGAAGAACATTCACGCCTAGATCATGCAGAGAAAAAAGAAAAAACATAAAGATGCTTCACTTCAAATTAAATGAAAATTCATGTAGGAACTGAGTCTCTTGTGCACCAGTAAATTTCTACACTAGAGTTGTGTCGACAGCTTCAAATCAGAGTTCATAGATGTGAAAACAGTTGTCCACAAATTCAGACTTAGAAAATAAAAGCCGTATTGTTGAGTTGCTGACAAGAGTGACCTTTGTGAAAAAGAACATTTCTGTTTGGATGATGCGCTCCCTGCTGAGGGTTCTCACGTCTTCATTCCATACTTGTCTGAGCTCCGGCAGTTCATCTGTAATATTTGAGAACTTCACCCATCCATAGATAAGATAAGTTGCAGCTTTATCTGCTGTGAAGATGTGACGTCCTTTACCAGCATCAAGCTCTAAGAATGGAATACAAATGAATCCAGTCAGCACATGCAGAAACAATACCCGATGGAGAAATGTGAGAATCGTTTATGCTAACCTCCTAATTTACTTGTTTTGGTTACTTTTGCTGGGCTTCTCCCCGGTGGAGCTTTCTGTCAACAAAAAGCCATAAAATAAATATTCAGATCAACAAAATAAGTGAATTTGTGTTGAACGTATTCTGTCAGAGTGAAATATGTTTCTCACCTGGTTGTTGGTTGTGATGGTTGATGGTGTAAAGAAAAAATAACAAGAGATGAAGCCAATAACCAAAGCTACAATGAGCAACCCCATCACTGCAATCAGAGCGACTGCAAGCTTAAAGCATTGCCTTCTTGTTCTATGAGGGGCTCTGCTCCCCATTCTGTCCCCCACCAGTGTCTCCTCCAGTTCTGCCTGTCTGTCCATAATGCACAATGTGATCCCTGCTCTCAGCCATGGCTGCTTAATATAGCATTTATCTTCCCACACAGACAGAAACAGTGGGAATCCCAGACTCACAGCTCCGCCCCGCTCCATCGGCACAATAAAGACAAGGAAGCAAAAACAGCCGAGGGAAGCCCTCTGTCTCCTGAATGAAACTAGCTGTTGGTTTAATCATTTACATTATCAGCTGTGGCTGAGTGGTTAGAGCAGTTGTCCTCCAATCCAAGAGTTGGGGGTTCAATTCCACCAGCAGTCACATGTTGAAGTGTCACCGGAAAAGACGCTGAACCCCTCATTGTCTCCGATATGTGTCCCATCAGTGTATGAATGTGATAATGCTCTGTTTATTTGTATAGATCTAGTAGAGTGCTGCATGAATGGGTAAATGAGGGCACAGGTTGTAGTATAAAAAGCTTTGAGTGTCTTGATCAGATAGAAAAGCACTATTTAAGTACAGACCATTTAGTTTATGTGCATGTATATATGTTGTTGTTTTGGTTTGGTGTTTTTTCTGGGGGGGGGGGGGAGAGAGTGGTTGATTCCACATGTCCTGGGACATATTTTATTTTCTGTTTCGCATAAAAAAAATTGAATTTACATGAAACTTTGTCTTCTTTTCGTGCCATTTAATCTCACCCTGTTTTATTTGAGTCTTTGCCAGACTTCATCGCACTCACGTGAAGAGGCCTTCATTGTGAAGCTGAACCACTGTCGCACCAGGCAGCCATAAAGAAACTTTCACATTCTATTCTTGTACAATGGATTGTTCATTTTTTTTTGCCCTTTTCATACAAAAGAGCAAAACCAACTGGATACTATACTTGAGCAATCTATCAGTTACTATAATGATTAAATAAATTACAGTCTCTTCAGCAAACATCAGTTCAGGAGTTTGTGAACTTGAACTTCAAGCTTTACAATTTTTTGCATGGGCTGAAGCAGCACTACACTTACATTTTTATTTTCTTTAAGAATCCACAGATTTGTTTGCACAAAATGTACCTTTATTGTCTGATAATATATTTGTGTTGCTTCTGTTGTACTCAATCACAATTTTATGAAGAAATAAAAAGGTACCGGTATGTTGTCATAGAAAATTTCCTCATCATTTTTGGACTAGACACGTTTGGAAGGTGTGTCTCTGACAAGTCAGCACGTTGTGCTTGTCTCTACTTGTGATCCCATATTGTAGAAGATCAAATTCTGAATTTCATTAACACAGCTTTGCACAGGTTTCCACAGAGCTCACATACTTTTGCAATCTTGTCGTAAGTGGTGGAATGGCTATGAATGTTTAGTTAGCACTGTTTATACTTGTTTGATATGGATCTCAAACATTTTATTTGCTCACACTTCTTTTGCTTCACTAAATTGATTTACTAGGTTTTGTAACAATTTTTATTTTCCCTTACAACTTTGAAAAGTAAATCCTAAAACAGGTATTTACTATTCTTTAAGGCAAACCAGCTGCACTGCCTTGTAAAATAGCTGAACCGGTTTAAAGTGTGAAATAACTGACACCTGAAGCCCCTGCACTGTCATACCTGGTGTCTGTCATGATTCGCAGCTCCATCATTGAGTGTAGGGTAACATTAAATTGTATCACCTTTTTTCGTTACACCATCAGAGGTAATAAAACAGAAAGCCAGGCTGAAATACAATGTACAATGAACAAAACAGCACCGTTTCTCAGTCTCTGTCTGTGTTTGACCCATTTGGCAGGGAATTCCTTCACAGGAGAAACTGAGCTCTTGCATCACTATTGTTGTACCGCCCACTCAGTCCCTAAAACCAGCAGTGTTCTATATCTGTCTTGACTTTGATCCTGCCTGATTATGCACTCTAATGACGCGCAACAGCTCTGTCTGCGCTTGTTAACATAATCTAGCCTTTGGCACTTCTTTATCTCACTTGTGGATCCTTGGTTTCATATATGGTTTACAGTTTGAGAGCAGAACACGGAGGAGGTTTCAGACGGTTGCTCAAAATCTTTCCTAAGAAGCTGAAGACAAACAGATAGATCGATACTGTAAAATTAGCAGTAAAAAAGCTGGTTTTATAAAAATTGGCAGTAAAAAAGCTGGTTTTATAAAAATTATCAGTAAAAAAGCTGGTTTTATAAAAGTCTAAAACAAAGGGAGTCATTTTGATGAGACGTGGAAAGTTTAATAAAATAACTTCAGTAAAAGTACAGTTACTCTGTATTAATTTTACTCAAGTGCAAGTAAAGTTATTTGGGTAAAAACCCACTAAAGTGCTTTAAACTGACTTTGGGTAAAAGTGACTTTGTTACTTTGTTTTACAACAGGAGGAAGACTTTCCTTCTTTTTTAATTTTAATTGCGTTTTATTGTTTTATGTTGTTGTCTGTCTAAAACAGGTATCTCTTGTAAATGAGTCCTCGTGACTAGAGACTAGCCTGTATAAATAAAGGTTGAATCAGAGGGGATATGCAGTGCAAAAGAGTAATTTATTTAGATTTTTTTTTCTCAAACCAGCTGCCAAATCAAAACTACATAATTTAATAAGCAATTAGAAAAACTCCTTAATCACACCAGCCATGCTTGTGCCACGTCAGTTGTTTTGTTTTCCTCTTATTAAAGTATTTTGATTTTACTCTTGCCTCTGAAGTCTGCCTGTCTGCACCACGGGACTCATCCCTCACCAAAGTCCGTGACAATGCTCTAGATTCTGATTACCAGTACAATGGATTTTTGTGGCTACAATGAGACAGTTCCGTCTCACTGAGACATAAGACAACATAAGAATGACTTTTAAAACAGTGGAACGTATGTAAATATTCAGTATGACATACATGTAAAAAGATGCCATTAAAAAGATGTTCAGGTGTCATAAAGTCCTGATGTCTGGTCAGTGGATAACTGGAGAGATGGACCACGAAGTGAGATTATGTACTTTAAAACAGGCATCTAGAAAACTGGAAAGAAAATGGTGCTCCACTAACGTTGAATAATTTTATTTATCTTGAAAAATCCTATCTCTGTTGATTCATGCATCCCTACAACTAAGGAGTGATGACTTCATGAGATTCTTTATAATTAAAATTATTTCAACTAAGGAGAAAATTTAAACCATCATTCCTACTATTGCCTCTAGTTCCCTATCAGATGAGGCAACTTTAAAAATGCCACTAGATCCTGATTTATGTTTGGGCTGTTTTTGTCCTGTTGAGATCTCTGAATTGTCAAAAATATCTTCATCCAGACCATCTACATATCTGCTAGATCCCATCCAAACCAGACTATTTAAAGAGGTATTTATGTTTATGTTTATAAAATTTGTTCATTTTTTTACAAAAGAAATACAATACAAGACAATCCCATCAACGACACGTACACAATGTAAAAAAATGAAAGGTAGCAGAAAGAAGAATAAATCTTATTATATCTGCCCCTTTTTTCAAACAATCAGATTAAACAATAATAATCTTTCACCAGCAGTACAAAATGACTAACTCTTTCTAATTTTCTAATACTAATACATAACTAATAATTGATACAATACACATTATGCTAATTCATATATATTTTTTCAACAAATTCCTTTTGATCATTTTCTTAAATGTAAACAGTGACTTGGCATTTTTAACTACATTCTCCAAGCCATTCCATAATCTAATTCCCTGGATTGAGGTAGAACGTCCCTTCAAGCTAGTTCTGAATTGTGGTTTTACAAACATCTCTGTCCCCTTAAGATTATAACAACTTTGTCTTTTAACAAAATTCATTTGGATATTTAAAGGTAAATCGTTATTTTGAGCCCTATACATAATTGATAAAATATTATAATCAACCAAATCATGGAAATTTCCATTCATTAATAACCACATTTTGTATCTGCTTAATTTATCTCTAATTAATGGTTACATACCACAGAGCTTTAAGATTGCTGTAATGAAACATTTACTGTACTTATGAAACATAATCTTGATTCAGAAATTCTTGCCAATTATAGACCAATATCTAATGTAATTTTCATCTAAAAAAATTCTAGAGAAAGTAGTTGCAGGTCAGTTGCGTGAACATATGCAAAGAAATAATCTTATTGAAGAGTTTCAGTCAGGGTTTAGAGCTCAGCGTAGCACAGAAACACCACGGGTGAAAATTACTAATACTGTACCGGTAATATGTTCATGGCCTCTGACAATGGACTTTTGTCTATACTGGTCCTGTTAGACCTCAACGCTGCAGTTAATACAGCTGATCACAACATTTTACTACAGAGACTTGAATATGATATTGGAGTTACAGGAACGGCTCTAAAAGTGTATTTATCTGATAGATTCCAATTTGTAAATGTAAATAATGAATCTTCTTCATACATGAAAATTAGTCTAGGAGTTTCTCAGGGTTCAGTGCTTGGACCAATAGGCTTTACCTTATACAGTATGCTCCCATTAGGTAAAGTTATTAAACAGCATGGGATAAATTTTCATTGTTATGCTGATGATACACAATTATATTTGTCCATAAAACCCAATGAATCCACTCAGCTACTTAGACTCAAGCTGGTTTTAAAGACACAAAATTCTGGATGGCACTTTATTTTCTGCTTTTAAACTCAGACAAAACCAAAGTTTTGGTTTTGGAACCTGAGCATTTTAGGAATATATTTTTCAGTCTTTTGCCCTCCTTGGATGGCATTAATTTGGCCTCCAGTTCTAAAGTTGAAAAATATTGGTGTATTTTTGATCAGGAGATGTCTTTTAAGCCCCACATACAAAATATTACCAGAACCGCATTCTTCCACCGGCGTAATATTGATCAAATTAGAAACATCTTATCTAAAAATGATGCAGAAAAACTGGTTCATGTATTTGTCACGTCTAGACTGGACTGTTGCAATGGTTTATTATCTGGGTGTCCAAAAACTTCTTTAAAACTCTTCAGTTGATCCAAAATGCTGCTGCCAAAGTCTTAATGAGAGTAGTAGGAGAGATCACATCACTCCAGTTTTAGCTTCTCTCCATTGGCTCCCTGACAAATTCAGAATAGAAATTTCAAATTTTAAAATATTCATTCAATATGTTGGTGAATCTAAGATTTGAAAACTGAGTTTCCTTACAAAATCCTAATGATGGTTTCTTTTATTTTTCACAAGTTTTGTGAAAAACTTATTTGCCTCTTTTTGGGTGTGCTTAAGCACACCCAAAAAGAGGATAAAATCGCAACTACGTAGAGGTGTGCGCAAAAACATATAACCCTAGTGAGCGTGAGTCATTATGGGCTAGAGCTGGCCTGTTGTGTGTGTCTCTCAGTGGCCCTAAGGTGTACTTTTACCCTTTCTTTCTATACATATTTATTTCACCATTTTGATCATCTTGATCTCCCTATAATGTGCATTGAATTTCCCATACCAAAACTATATCACTTCTCCATTGTTCTAGAAGTAAGTCTATTCTTATATTTCTAAATGTTTACAAATAAAAAAATTATGACTTTTAATATTCCCAACACTAAACCAAATTTCTATACATTCTTATTTCCCCATTTTGATCATCTAATCTCCCTATAAAGTGTTATGTGCAGTAAATTCCCCATACCAAACAATATTTATTCTCCATTGTCCTAGAGTTACATCAGGTTTTGAGAAGCCTCATTTTCAGATGCTCCTTCACCTTGTCTCAGTTCCTCATGGATTTTTCCCCCCAGGATAACTCTTTTACATTAAAGAATTTTGTGGCTACCTTTACTATGATTTTTATTTTTTCAGTTTTAATTTTGCTTGTTCTGAACAGTTTATGACATATGCAAGGAATGGAATTACCGGTAACTTTTCTATTGTGATATTACTTTGATCATTTTCTGGTACTCTTGTTTTGTTAACATTTGTTTTTGTAGAAATATCATTGCTTTTGACCTCTTTCACTGCTTCGGCATATGTAATTTTCTTATCTGTTTTAACTTTTTGTATTTCAGTTGCTTCTTTTCTTTTCATGCACCCTGCATATGCTGCAGAATGACCTCCTCCACAGTTACAGCATTTCATCGGATTCTCTCCACATTCACCATAAGAATGGTCCCCTCCACATCTACTACATCTTTGTTTTCCCTTACAAACACTAGCAATATGTCCATATCTCTGACATTTATAGCACCTTAAAGGTGGTAGAATATAAGTCCTCTCACTGAAGCACATGTAGCCTATCATTATTTTATCCGGTAGGATTCTGTCCTGAAAGTACAATAAGATGGATGTACTGTCTACTTTCTCCCCATTTCGATAAGCTGGTTAACGTTTTATACCTGTAATTTCTCCTCCTTTGATTATCTTCTGCAATGCCTCCAAGTTTTCTCCTACAGGAATCCCTGATAGTACTCCTCTTATTCCTCTCTCTTCCCCAACAATCATTCTTTCCAGTACTTCTTTACCACACACTGTTTGTAAGTTTAAAGCCTTATTCTTTTGTTCATCATTTTTACAAATGAGAAGTAAGTTACCATCCCTTAAAACTTTAGCCAGTTCAACATCTCCAACAGCTTTCTTTAATCCTTTTGAAAAAGTAATAGGGCTTACTCCAATCAAACTCTGTCCTTCCTTAAATTTTAATATAACTTTACATTCTTCCATCATTATTTTCTTCCTTATTTCAACTCTGTCTTCTTCATGCTCAATGTATCTTTTTCCAGTATTTGGTCCCTTTTTACCCCCACTACTGCTAGCCATCTTGATCCACTCACAATCTGGATTATGCCAAAAACCGCTTTGAAATGCACTTTGTATTCGCCGTATACTTTCGTTTGTTCGGTGTGTCTCCTTCGCCTCAGCCCAGCCTTTAATCATTAACACCTGTCCCTTATCAGTTACTTGTCCAGCTGCACTCACTAATCACTCATATAAAAACTCCTTCCAGCCACCTTCAAACCGTCCAGTCATTGTTCTGTCTGCACAGACATCACCGTCCTCCTGTCTCTGTGGCTAAGTGGCAAAGTCCCCATCCGAGTCTGTGCCCGTCCTGATTTGCCTGCCTGTTCCCGTTTTTTTGTAAGTTTTTGCTGCCATGTTAGCTTTTTGTTTTTGTTGTTTAAAATGAATTATTTTCATTTTAAACTCCTGCCTCGCTTGCCTGCCTGCATATGGGTTCAAAACACAAGGACTGTGTTGATGAGATGAGAGTCTGCGATGAAGTTAGACTCAAAGCAGTCTGCTTCTCAGATTAATGTTATAAACTTAACAATAAAGAATAAATCATGTCATCTGGACCAAAGTGAGAAATGTTTTGTCCCACATCTACTTACATAATTTAAATGTCTAAAAGTTCTGTGAAATGTGAGTAATCTAATCTTTAGTTGTGGTGGCCATCATTACTGGGCAAGTGGTGGGTTGATGAAATGTAGACACAGATATGGGTTTGTAGGGCAACTTGTGTTTTCTATTTGCATGTTCACTTGTTCTGTGTTTCCCTCTTTGTAGATTTATCACAGGAGCTTGTTTTGTTACCACAAAAGTTTATATGGTACAAAGGAGATTTGGTGATAAAAGTACAGCATGATGCATCAAAACAAATCCAAGGTGCTCAGTGTGTAAAAAAAAAAAAGTGTAATACATCTATCAAGTATGACCAATCATGCAAGATATAATAATAATAATAATGAATTCAATTTATAACGCACTTTTCATTAATGAAAATCTCAAAGTGCTACAAAGTGCAACAGAATTAAATGTCAATAAAACAAGTAATAAAACAAGTAAAATCAATAACAGTATCAACTAAGATCAAAAGTAGAATCATGAGGAGGTAGAGTATGCTCGGTTGAAAAGAAAGGTCTTCAAGCCGCTCTTAAAGTCAACCACAGACTGTGGGGCTCTCAGACAGTCAGGAAGAGAGTTCCACAGGCGGGGGGCAGCCACACTGAAAGCCCGGTCTCCCATGGTCCTTAATTTGGTTCTCGGAATGTGAAGGAGATTACTGTTCTGTGACCGCAGCGACCGGGTGGATGAGTATGGAATAAGAATATCCTTCAGATAATCTGGTGAAGCTCCATGTAAGCATTGATGTGTAATGAGAGCAGTTTTGTACTGAATTCTGTAGGCGACAGGAAGCCAATGAAGGTTATGGAGAATGGGCGTAATATGTTCAAATTTACGAACTCTCAACAAGATCCTTGCTGCACTGTTTTGAATATATTGAAGTTTCTGAAGGTTTTTGCCAGGGATTCCAATAAACAGGGAGTTGCAGTAGTCGAGCCTGGAGGAGACAAAAGCATGGACGAGCTTCTCAGCATCGGAAAAAGTTAGGGATGGGCGAGATATATACAATTACAGAAAGTATTATCCTGATTCATGCTTAATAATTCAGCTGTGATTGGAAGATCGCCGGTTCAACTCCTGGTACTAATAACATCAAAATGTGGGTGAGACAGGTGAAGCACCAACACCTGCCTCCACCCTCACTTGCCCCACACTGGGCTCCTGAGAAAGGCCCTTAACCCCCATCATCTGCTCCCCCGGGCACCCTAGATGGCAGCTCTCTGCTCCACACAGAAGACTGTGGTAGCTCGGTAGTCTGTGGTTGTGTCATGAAGGACCTCTGGCCAGAGGACATCATAGTTCATGCTCAATCATCCAGGTACAAAATCCAATAATGGTCAGTCAGGTCATCTGGACAGTTTATTTTTTGTGGAAAGATGTTTTGCCCTCTGGATAGAGGGTTTCATAAGCCTGAAGAGTCCCAAGTAAACTTTCCCCACAAAGCAGTACACTCCTTTTGTGAACCAACCAGTTCCAGAGGACCTGACTTGACTTTAATAGATACAGAACGTACTATTTTTTCTTTTCAAAATTTGATCTTTTGATTGAGTAGTTTTTCAACACAAGATTATCCTAGTCTAAAATGTTGGCATGAAATGTCGCTGGTGATATTCATTCCTTCAAGGAATGCTTGGCCTTTCATGTATTAAATCTTAGAAGCTTTGTATGAAAAAAATTGTGTGCAAAAAAAATTATACAAAGAGAAATATTGTTGACCAACCATGGATGACAAAAGGGTTGAGAAATGCTTGTTAATTTTTTTTAAATTTGTATTCATGCTTCTTGAAATTGCGAACACAAAATGCAGAAGATAAATATAAGAAGTATGAAAATAAATTAGTAGGGATTATAAGGAAACATAAAAAGGAATATTATAGTGATTTATTAAATAAAATTTGGTGATATGAAGGCAACATGGCGAGTAATGAAAAGTGTTCTGAAGAATCATAAAGTAAAAACGGGTATTTCACAATGTTTTGTAAAGGACAACAATGAAATTCATAATGAGAATTACATTGTAAATGGATTTATTCATTATTTTGTGAATGTTGGATCAAGCCTTGCAGCTAAAATACCAAAAGTAGATAATAATGTGAGCCATTCAATTATAGGTTGTGCAAACAGTATTTTTCTAAATGGAACTGACAAAGAGGAAATAATGAATGTAGTAAAAAATCTTACAGACAAGAGATCAAAAGACTGGGTGGACATGGATATGATGTTTGTAAAGGACATAATGAGTCATGTTATTGAGCCGTTTACATATATATAAGTAATTTATCATTTTCAACAGGAATATATAACTATA